>JAQQBG010000340.1:0-39163 GCA_032199755.1 Ambrosia artemisiifolia | reverse complement strand
AAATCACCAATTATTATTGTGGCAACTTCTGACACAGTTAGGAGGATATAAACTCTTCCATCCTTATTTCTTGTTCCAATAAGTTTCAATGATACTTTTTCAAAGTCATTTTCTTGAAAAAAATCTCTTACTATTCTGAAGGATTTCACAAGGGGATTGCAGGAATCCAACATATCTTTAAGAATGCTGATGGTGTTAAGATCAAGGGTATTTTTTGGAGTAGAATTAGATTCTAATTCAGAACTGCATAAAAATAAAAAATTTAACCATAACATCTAATTAAAAGGAAAAACGTATGTAAAACTGAAATGAGAAATAAGTAGAACAAAAAATGTAAAACATTAACTATAAAAATTACCTAACTGCCTTTTGACGATTTACAACTTCATTTTCTGAATCGTATATGTAAAGTTGTGAGAATTTAGGTTGTTCTCCATCATCCGGAAGAAGACTACCAGTTCGATGATAATTCTGACCCTGAAGTCTAAATACATAAGGACCTTTACCTCTGTGAGAACTTCTGTCAATCTTGCCACCAAGAGACGTAAAAGAAAACATCATATTATATGCTCTAATGTTATACATGAAGTTCTCGCTTTTTGGAGTATGACCTTTATACAAATTCCGTAATAATGCAGGTGGATCAGCTAATGGTGGAAGTTTAACATCACCATTCGAACAACAGGGCGCAAACACTGTTTTCTTATGATATTTATTTCCTCTAAGTGTTTCATCTTCCCACAACAATGCTTGACATTTAGAACAGACAAAAATAGCATCTCCATGATCCACATAATCTAAAACATGAAGAAAAATTATAAAATGGAAATTCAATAACTTAAAAACAAAAAGAACCTTGTACCTTGTGAAATTCCATAAAACTTTTGAACACTACAATCTGTCAATACATCATCACCCATATTTAAATCAAATTTAGGTATCCGAGTTGTATAGAACTTATGTTTTCCTTTTCTGAACTTATAACCATTACGATTATCATTTGAACATTCACCTACAACAATAATATATATACATTAATATTTACATCTTCAACAGTATCTAAAAGCTTTATGTCAGCTTCATTTTTATTTATATTTATATTTATATATAAATATAATAAGTTATACATTTTAAGTAGAAACAACTTACCAACAGAAGTTAAAAGACTTGAGCTTTCAAAAGTTCTAGCAGAAGAACTATCCAAATTTAACGTATTTTGATGCATATACCTTGATGAACTTTGTGTCGTTGAAGCTTTTAAAAATTTAAAAATAATATATAAGCAATAATGAGCAAAACATGAATAATGATCAAAGAAAAAGAGTAAAAACTTCAATTACAACAACTCACCTTTCCTTTTGGTAGATGATTCACAGAATGTACTACCAATAGTTGGAGTCACATTACCACTATGTTAAGTTACATTGATTGAGCAAGTTTTTGATGTTGAAACTTGTAAACCAAAACAGAATACGTAAGAATTAATAAAACATACAACATTAAAATTTAATACAACACAATTTTTAATCCAATGTATAACACAGACCGTTGGAAATATTTGACAATGCAATCTTCTCTAAAGGAGTGGATAGGGATACAACATTAAAATGACGATTATATTTAATCTGCTGCAGAATGTACTTTCTTTTTTTTCTTGCATCTGCAAAATTTTGAGTCGGAGTTTGAACAGCATACAATTAATCGTGACTTGAAACTTGTTCAATACAAAAGATATGCCAGAATTAATAAAATGTATAATATAAATATGTAAAAAAGAAAAATTTTGATTGGAATTTATAACACATACCGTTAGTAATATTTGACAGTGGAGTTCTCTGTAAATCAAAGGATGTCAATACAGGACTATATACACTTTTATTTTTACGCTGTTGCAAAATATGCTTCCTTATTTTTCTTGCTTCTGCACACTTCTTTTGTGTGAGACTTTGAAGAAAGCAAAATTTATAGTTGTTTGAAACTTGTGAACCAAACAAAACAAATGTGAAAATTAGAAAAATTCCAATATGTGATACAACAAATTGTTGGTCTAACTATAAAACATACTTGTGGAAGTATTTGTCAACGAAGTAATCAATAAAGGAGATGATGTGCGTGCATCATGAAGAGGACGTTTGTTTTTACGTTCTTGAAGAATATGTTTTTTTTTCTTGCTTTTGCAGAGTTTTCAGGCAGACTTTGGTCATCAAAGAATTGATACTGACTTGAATATTTGTTATCCAAATCCATAGTTTGAACCGCTGCTGAAAAATTATGTAATTTAGATCAAATATTTAGTAACTATTGATCGCAAATCAGACATATAAATCACAAAGTAAAACACTAACCGTAATAGTTTGCACCTTACAGTCCTTAAAGAACGAAATTTGTATTTTGAAATTTGAATTGGCTGTAAGTCAAATAATCATCTTTTAGAGATTCAAATAGAAAGTAAAATATTAATAAAATATTATATTATATATTATTATTATTATATCACACCTTATAAATGACAACTTTTAAAGATGAAGTGCTGCAAACAAAATATTATTAAACTCTCTTCTCAATTAAATATTAAATTTACAAAATAAAGTTTATTGAAATAAATATAACTGTATAATTAAGAGATGTCTATAGATTACTTTCCTTATTATACAAATAACACACACAGATTAAAAGAAGTCATTCGACGGTTAAAATTCTTCAACAACAATTGAAAAACAACATACAGGTAACTTATTTTAAACTATTGATCAATAATAATCAACATCAGATTTATATATACAATATGTTATTAGAAATTGATTGAATGTTAACTAAATATTGTGTTCTCTGAATATAGTATTAACTTAAAACCCTAAAAAAGAGTAATTTATAAGAATAACCTTTGAAGATGTCAAAATCTTTGCTAACCGTTGTAGAACATTTAATATCATGATTGTTATTTGTATATATAAGTAAAAAGAGAATGTGCTTTTATATTTAATTTTATTATTTTAAAGATAATTGACAGGTTAGAAGCATGGAACTATCATTCACAAGGATGTTAAAGGAAGTTGATTCGTATAAAGTGGTATCATTTTTTAACTGATAAATTATTTTCAACTTTCAAGTTTGTCAAATATTTATGATAAAGAGAATAAATTTAACAAAAAAATATTATTTGTAGGAGATACCAACTGATTTTGTAAGACAATTCTGGGGAGAACAGTGCAAGACTACACTAATAGAGATAAGACTGAAAAATGATAATGCATGGAAATTATGGTTGAGAAAAAGACCTAATGAAGTTGTCTTTACAGATGGTTGGATATACATTGTCAGTGAACTAAAACTGATAAAATACACTCTGTTGCTTTTTACACCAATTGATGCAAAAAACCTTTGAACTTTCATACTTTGAGGATTACGTAATGGAAAAGTCATTTTATAACATCAAAATGAACCACGACTTGGGAGTAATTGTAAGTAAAATGAAAATATATTTAAATGTATTATTGCATGATAAAGAAAAATTGTGATACCCCGCAATTTCAGGTTCTCACTTTAACTAAACTATGGTTACATTCTATGCATTCTAGTTAACTAGGGTTAGCTACATAAGTTACACATTGCACAGTTATAGGATAATAACAGCATGAGGTGGTAATTCGAGGAATTACCAAACTATTTACATGAGTAGTGAACCCTGGACGTTGGTGAATTGTTAAACAAAATGATTGTGAAGTAATTGTTTGAGATTGATTGCAATTACATGCTTCTATGATACTTTGTGAAACTATGTGAAAACTGTATGTGATTACGTGAACTTAAACCGAATACGTTAATAAAAACCATAATGGATGGACCATTAGGATGGTTGGGGTCTTAACACATGGGGTTACACTTGTTAGGGTCCAAAATAGCGAAAACATCGAAGGAAAACACGTCGTACAACGAAGCAGGCCACCAGGAGCGGGCTGGGAGCTGTGAGCGGCCGCTCACAGGCTCCGAGCGGGCCGCTCACGGGTGACTGACGAGCCCTAACCGACTTAATCCACTATTTAAACACTCTTATGTAACATCCTGAAAATTCGCCAATATATTTTTAGACAAAAACTAATACCCGGTTCTTTTCAAGTAGTTTAGTTAATGGGTATTGACGTGTCCGATGCTATTTATGAACCGATAAATAGGTTTCACATATAGAATGGCTTAAAAATACTAGAGGGACCCGAGTTTTATTATTGAAAGATGTTTTAACTTAACTTTGGGAGCAAGTCATCACCAAATGAAAGCTTGAGGGCCCTTATGTAAATTATGAGTTTTTAGACTCATTCAAAATAGAGATACCCTAAAGGTGGTATTCTGGCGGCTGTTAATAGGGGTGAGCAAAACTGGTCCGGACCGAAAAATAACCGAGGACCGAACCGAAAAAGCATCAAACCCGAACCGGGTCTGTCTAGTAGGTTCTATACCCGGTCCTGGATTTGCCTTCAATTCGGGTTCGGGTCGGGTCGGTCCAAGAACCGGGTGAAGCCAACACAAAACCGAAGAACCGAATATTGTTATCTAATTAAGCTACCTGTTAGTTTTTATAGGCGCCAAATGGGCCTAAAGTCCTAAACCTAGTACAATTATAACCTAATATACATATGCAAATCATATCTTCAATCTTATAATTAATTGCATACTAAACAAAGTTAACGAAATCAAATAAAAAGATTGGATTAAACCTTGTTAAGATTGTGTAATAGACCAATGTTGGATCAGACATCTTTAAATCAACCAAAAGAATATTAAGTTGTTAACACAAATCTGTGATCTGGATGCTGCTGCTGCTTTACGGTTAAACGGCTGCAGGCTGGCTTAATTTTCGGTGTGAATGGCTGCATCATTATCAATTTATCACCACATAAGTTCATTGGTTTATGCTATGGAAAAAAAAAACGCCTAAACTAATATAGTTTAGGCGTTTCCAAAAAAACGCCTAAAACTATATAGTTTAGGCATTTCAAAATAATCGCCAAAACTATATAGTTTAGGCGTTTCCAAAAAAAACGCCTAAACTAATATAGTTTAGGCGTTTAAAAAAAAACGCCTAAAACTATATAGTTTAGGCGTTTCAAAATAATCGCCAAAACTATATAGTTTAGGCGTTTCCAAAAAAACGCCTAAACTAATATAGTTTAGGCGTTTAAAAAAAACGCCTAAAACTATATAGTTTAGGCGTTTCAAAATAATCGCCAAAACTATATAGTTTAGGCGTATCCAAAACTATATAGTTTAGGCGTTATAACTCAGAAAATTCATTTGTTTAGTGAAATCCCCAACATAAAACCCAGAAGCCGTAATGGTACCCTTGAGTAATATCCTACTGACTACAACTATCAGTAACATCTACACATAATTGTGACTTTAGATAAGTATTAAGTAACTACTTAGTTTTGCATGCTAATATAGTGATAATAACGTAATCAATATTGTATGTCATGTTTTGCACTCAGTCCATCAAAAGCTCACGAGACTAGCTTATAAAAGTTTGAATACTAGTTCAAAGGTTGATAATTTATAGCTATCAAATAGATAATGTTTTAGTTTTTTCACTTAGGCATTCTATCGAGCACTTGGTGTGCAAACATATTCTACATACCAATCAAACACAAACAAACACAATCTAACCAACTAATTAGCAAACAACACACAAAATCAATATAAAAACTTAAAAATAACACACTAACCTGCAGCCAGATCAGTGGTTTCGAAGTTTCTTTGTGTCCAAACATATTCTATAGCGTGATTAAGTTTCTTGGTGTGCAAACATATAATGTTTCGAAGTTGCTGTTGGTTTTTGGGCATGTTATTTGTTCCCCCAATCGAAGTTGGTGTTAAAACTGATCTCTCATAACTTCATAAGTCTGCAACAACTCAAGAACAAGAGCCTTCAATTCGGGTAGGGTTTGGACCGATGGACCGACTAGAACCGGGTAACACCGAACCGAAGACCGGACCTGTGATTAGGGTCTGACATCGGTTTTCATATTATGTGGGTTTCGGGTTCGGGTCGGGTCGGGTTTGGGTCGGGTCGGGTCGGGTTTGGACCGATGCTCACCCCTAGCTGTTAACAAACCGAAGAGAGAGAGAGAGAGAGATCCCGGGAGGAAAGAAGACGAAGTGATGGTTCGGGGTGGTTTTCGGTTGTACGGTTCTAGATTCTTGACAAGTTTGGTGAAGACGGTGTCGGTTTTGGTGTAGAGGCGCATGGTTTCGGTGGCGGCCAGTGTGGTTAATGGTTACGGATATGGTGACGGGGTGCTAAGTGGTTTCACTAATGGTTGTGTGAGGCGATGGTGATGAAGACCTTTTATGATGGTGGTTATATGGAGGTTGCAGTGATGGTACGTGAGGGCTAAGACGGTGTAAGATGGTGACGGGGAAGCGGTAGACGACGATGATGATGGTGTGCGTTATTGAGGGAAGTTTGGCGGTGGTGTTTGGTGGCCGTTGGGGTGGTTAACGGCGAGGATGATGCTACTCATGGTGGTGTCGGTGACGGAGTCTGTGGTGAAGATGATTGTCTTGGTGGGATGAAGACCGTAGGTCACTCTGCTTTCAAGTAATCATCTTATTGTAGCTTAGTTCATGTGCTAAGTTGTGGCAATGTTTAAGTCCTTGTACCATATGCTATCACCTATGAAACAGTATGTTATTATGGGTATGTTGTGGTTCCCATTTCATGATATCTTGATGTTCATGCATGGAATAATGGGTTATAAACTTGGTGAGTGTGTGTGAAATATTCTTCTGTGTGGGAATGATTTGGTGGAACATGTTGTTAAAGGTTTATGGGGAAGGGTTTGTGCTTTAAGTGGTAACCATGTTGCATGGGAAAAATGGAGGCGACGTATGAGGTAAAACAAGTTGCATGACATAGTGGTGGTTTCATGTAGTAATTTTGGTGCATGGATGCGTGTGTGCTAAATGGATATGAAATTCCACATGGTTTGGTATGAATGGAGGTGGTAGACGCGCATGGGTACTCGAGTTCGAATGGTCTGGGGTGATCCGAATTTGATGTCGCGCGGTTTAGAGTTTTGCATAGAGATTGGCTTGTTTCGCATATGGACGCAGTTCGAGACTGTTGGCTTGCGGGGTTGGAAGCTTTGCAACCTGTGAGTTCTTGTGCCCACTCTTTTAGTTATTATTTTCTAAATATTTTGGGCTGACGTGCATGCTAAACCATTATTTTTATGAAGTCACAAAATATTTTTATAAAGTTATAAATATTTTTGTGTACGATTGAAATACATATTGGCTCATACATATTTTTTTGGGTATGAAACGTAAGTGGGTGGAATGCGCCTAAAGCGTTATTATATGGTTTGAGTTATATGTGTCATTAGAAGTGGGATAGGCCTGTTTAGATTTATGGTATAGTTTTTGTCATGGTTCACATAGTTTATGGCTTATGTGTTATTAGAAGTGGGATACGCCTGCTCTAATTTATGGTATTAGTTTTGTGTCATGGTTGTTACATGGTTTATGTTGTATGGGTTATTATAAACTGAGTTATGACAGAAGTGGGAGATGTCTGCTTTGATCTCTAGACTTGGTTGAGTTAAATAGACTTGATTGTACTTTGTGTTGATAAGCGGAATGCGCTTATTATAGTTGGAAATTGAAGTCTTGGTTAAATAGGCGGATTGCGCTTATCCTAGACTTTGAATATTTTTAATTGCTTGGGGGAAAACAAATTAGCGGGTTGCGCTTATTGTTAACTCTGAGGTTAAGGTATTTTGTTAATTCTTATTTTGACAAATTACTTGTTTATATAAATTTATAAAACTTGAACTCACTCAGCGTAGCTGACTTTTGCATACACGTTAGATTGATTTCAGGTTTGTTGATGAATGAAAGGGACGCCTTGGCATGCAGTGGAGCTACTCAGTTGCGGTTGACATTTCAATTAAGAAGACGTCTACGAGATTGCTCGAACGTTATTTACATTATTTTCCAAAGATTTTAATTGTTTATTAAATATTCTTTTGGCCCGTCTCGGGAAAACCATGTTTAGAAATTTAATAACTTCTTTTGACATTCCGCTGCGTATTTTTTGAAATAAAATAAGATTCCTTTGAATGGTTACCAAGGTTTTAGTCTTTGAATGCCAACTGTTTGACCTGTCGGTTTTGAGGGTCTTACATCTTAAGCCCCATGCAACCTCTAAACTCAACCCTAATCGCCCCTACTGCCTCCTTACGAATTATTAACCCCTAAACACATGCAAAAGCTCAAGAACATCGATCGGGAAGCTTGGAGAGCATTCGGTTGATTGTTTTGAAGTGCTTGTGGTATAATCTTCATTCTCTTGTGTTTTAATCTTCTTTAAATTGTTTTAAAACATCAAACCCTTGTTTGTCCAGGTCTGAAAGTATTTTATAAAAGTTAAAACATGATGATTATGAAGATTAAAAGGGTCAAGCATATTGTTATGTAATGAATGTTATGTGTTTTGCATGATTATGTGTGTTCTTGATGTTTTAGATAACTAAGGTTTGTGAATGATAATATATGCATAAATTTTGCTAGGTTATGATCAGATAATGTCTTATAGATGTTGTAGAATGTTTATTTGACGTTGTTGATCGATAGTATGCAACTAGGGTTCAAGATAAATGATGTTATTGCATGATTGGAACTTGGGCAGAATCTGAAAGTTAACTTGTAGGGTCTGTTACGTGGGTTAGAAGTTATTGTTTTGGTGTGTTCTTGGCATGGTTCTAATGTACATGGTCTTAGCTTTTCGTAATGGGCAAAATCGTCCGATTTGGACTTCGTTTGAGTAGTTTTTGGAATTTTATTGGTTAAGAGGTCATATCAGAATTTCGGGTTAACAAACTGAGTCAACTTTAAACAATCATAACTCGGGTTTTATAAAGAATTAAGTTATGAAATTTTTATTGTAAGTCAACATTGGAAAAACTCGGCTTTTCCAAGTGGATTCATCCCGTTTGGATAATACACAATTTTTAGGAATTTTTCTACTAAACTGACCTGTTATGGAAATTTTCTGGACATAGCTGTGTTGTACGAATTTTCATAATTTTTGTGTTTGGTTTTATGACAAAACAAAAATATGGGGTATCGATTGAATCCCAATGAATACTCAGTAAAAATTTGGGACTTTAATTCATTCGTTAAGTATTTTAAATAAATTGTTTCTCACAGCGCACAATCTGCCCTGAAAACGCAGATTGTGTATGGAGTCTTTTATGTGACTACTTGGAGTCTTATATGGTATGTAATTGACATGAACTTGCTTGGATACTTGTATGAGATGTATTTGAGATACTAGACTGATAATAATCACTATGATCACCAACGGGTTACGTAGGACTTGCTTGTGCATGTAGAGTCTTTAGGTGTCACTACATGGTTTTGAACATTTAAACTTTTTGGACAAACGGGTTATATGGTGTATTTATTGTACACATATACTCACTTAGTAATACGTATAATAGGGAGTCGGTAGCACCCTATTGTCTGGAGTTTGGATATTTTTGCTTGCAACCTAAGGTGAGTTTCACTATTTTTTCTCGAAAGCATGCGTCTCGGGTTGAGACAACTTTGGTAAACATTTTCTGGTCCAGTTTGGGACTACTCTTGCAACTCAGGTTTTGGACTCCTTGTGTGGGTCGAGTTTTGGACTCCTTGTGTGGGTTACGCTTTTATCAGTTTAAAACTTTACTGTCCTTTGTGAACTAAACACACTCTATCATTTAAAGTCCTTGCATATTATTGGGTTAATCGCTGTAGGCGAACGAGGTATTAGTTGATAGCGCTATTAGGTTGTGCAACAACCTCATGCTTGAGTGCTTGTGTCACGGGCATGAACTTTTGACCACGCTCTAAAGGAGCTGAACCGCTAGTGTTGATAGAAACTAGTGCCGAGGCAAAACTTATAACAACTTCTGTATGTTCCCAATAATCAACTGTTTAGTTACAATGAGTGGGCTAGCTACCCCTGACAAGCTTAAACTGAAAACACTTGAACTTTTGGGTCTTAAGGACCTGCGTTTTTACTTGGTTACGTGGGTCTTTGGAAACTTACGCGTTTACTCGCTCTTTTACTTTATTTAGTGAGCTCGCCAACATTGTTTGTTGACCCACCGTATACATGCTTTTGCAGGTAGTTAGCTTCCGGTGTCATGATTAGGAAGCACTGCACGTTTCACTGCATTTGTGGTCTTGGGCATACACCTAACCTACATATCATGCTTTTACGTTTATTTTTTATATGGCTTTAATTTGGGAGCGTTGTTTTGCACATGATTTTTAAAAGATTTAAATTTGGTTTACGCTTCCGCAGCTTAACTAAACTTGGTTTTTGAAAACGAATTGAATGGTTTGGGCATTTAGAGTTCGTTCTTATGACTTATGGCTATGGGATCCTGGTATGTCATGCGCCTCGCGGTAAAACCCCGTGGTGGAAATTTGAGGGTGTGACAGATTGGTATCAGAGCCATTGGTTATAGTGAACTAGGATTGCATTCTAGTCTATAATCATCATAGCATAAGTAATACATTAGTACACTTACCACATTAGTGCACATTTAAGAATTCCTTCTGGATATGTGTTACAGGAAATGTCGTCTTCTGTTAACCAAAATTCTGAACGCGTTAACGGGACTGAACCCGTAACAAAACATATACCTTTGGGCTCGGAGAATAGTCCGAGGACATGGTACCCCAGTGTAGGAATTGTTAGACATTTTCTTACCGAGTTCGATACCGTGACCTCATATATTCAACGTTTCAAATGGTGGCAAAAGACATCTGACTATCGCTTTCAGCATATAGAAAGGAGGCTCGGTCAGGTAATGGCCGACTTGGCCATAGCTAGGCAGGAAGTGGCCGACACAAAGCAAGAGATGATCACTACTAGGCAAGAGCTAAACATCGTTCGTGATAGACTCATGGAAGTTATAGCCGAGCGGGAGGAAGAGGAGAACGAGCGATATGTGGAAGAACTTGAGGCGGCGCTTGAGGCAACATTTGTGGAAAATGTTGAGATAGACGAAGAAGCCAACCTGGATGACCCAATCAAGTTTAGGGTCGAGATCGAGAGCAAAGATGAGGGGTCCGATATGTCTACGGATCAAGAGGACGATTGATTTATTCATCATTCTAGTATTTAATATTTATTCGCATATTGACTTTTATTTTTCCACGTGAGACTTGAGGACCATTTGACTTGTGTTGGAATGTTAGTATTATTGTTATCGATCAATTTCTTTATCTTGTTCGTGCGTATATATTCTAATTCACTTATATCATGTGAACGATTGTATGTGGGACATATTGTTGTCTTCTCATGGGTATGGTGTAAATGTAGAATTTCTATGGCGGGAAGAGGTCACAGTGGAGGTAACATTAACATGACGCATGAAGAGCTGGATGCACTCATTAATGACAGGGTGGTTGCAGCCCTAGCAACTCTTCAAGCTGTTCAACCTACTCGCAACCCACTTATGAACTCTGATCAGACAGGCCCGCTCTTCAGACGCTTTGAACTCCATATAGAGGGGTTTACTCCCCAGGTCATGAGCACGGCCACACCAATAAACTTGGGCAACATTCAGCAGACCATTCGTCTGGCCCATGAGCTGACAGATCAGAAGGTCAAAGAAGGGATAGTACCAACACATGAGGCGCCATCCTCTAGTATTGGCAACAACAAAAGAAGGCGGGGAGAAGTCGCAGACAAGATCCCAAGTGGTAGAAACATCAAGACTCATTATAACAAAGACCCGCACCAGCACCACTATAAAGGGAAACATCCGAAGTGTAAATGGTGCAAGTACCATCACTCTGGCATTTGTAAGGTGGAACCATGCGAGCGCTGTGGAACAGCTGGTCATGCGGCTAAAGATTTCCGTGTCAAGCTCCCAAGGAATAGTCAGCAACAGCAAGGGCGGCCACCATATAAGAGTATTGGAAAAGGGTGTTACCAGTGTGGTGAGACCCACTACAAGAGGAATTGTCCCCAACGTAACGAAGATGACACCATCAGTGATAGCAACCTCGTGACGGGTACGTATTCTTTAAACGACACTCTCGCTTCTGTTTTATATGATACAGGTGCAGACTATAGTTTTGTGTCATCAAAACTTAGCAAACAATTAGGGATAGCTCCTACACTTCTCGAGACCCCTTACTCTATAGAGCTAGCTGATGGGAAACCTGTTGAGGTAACCCACATTCATCGTGACTGTAAGCTCGAACTGGATGGACAATTGTTTGCCATCGACCTCTTACCTATCACCCTAGGAAGCTTTGATCCTGTGATTGGCATGGACTGGCTGTCCAAGCAACACGCTGAAATTCTCTGTCAGGAGAAGATTGTTCGTATCTCTCTCCCTAGTGGAGAACTCTTTTCTGTCCAGGGTGATCGTAGTGGTGCCATGGTGGGCATCATCTCTTTCCTGAAAGCCCAGAAGTGCATTCGGAAAGGCTACCTAGCCATATTGGCTAACATTTCTGATACTCGAGCTGAAGTTGAAACAAAAATTGAGGACATCCCTGTAGTTCGAGATTTCCCAGATGTCTTCCCGAAGGAACTACCTGGACTTCCACCTGTTCGCCAAGTGGAGTTTCAAATTGATCTTGCACCAGGAGCCGCCCTAGTTGCGCGTGCACTGTATCGCCTAGCACCAGGTGAGCTTCAAGAACTATCTACCCAACTCCAAGAACTGTTGGATAGGGGTTTCATTTGGCCTAGTTCTTCACCTTAGGGAGCCCCAGTCCTATTTGTTAAGAAGAAGGATGGGAGTTTCCGCATGTGTATTGATTACCGAGAGTTGAATAAGGTGACAGTTAAGAACCGCTACCATTTGCCTCGTATTGTCGACTTGTTCGACCAGCTTCAAGGGTCAAGTTACTATTCCAAGATTGACTTAAGGTCAGGGTATCACCAGCTGAGAGTCTGGGAGGAGGATGTAGCAAAGACAGCCTTTCGAACTCGTTATGGGCACTATGAATTTTTGGGTAATGCCAATCGGACTGACCAATGCACCAGCTGTGTTCATGGACCTTATGAACCGTGTGTGCAAGCCCTATTTGGACAAATTTGTCATAGCGTTCATAGATGACATCTTGATCTATTCAAAGAGCAGGGAAGAGCATGAGCAACACCTGCGGCTGATCTTGGAACTTTTGAGAAATGAGCAGTTGTATGCAAAGTTCTCTAAGTGCGACTTCTGGATTCGTGAGATCCAATTTTTGGGTCATGTGGTGAACGAGGCAGGAATACATGTCGATCCTGCTAAGATTGACGCGATTAAAAGGTGGGAGGCTCCTAAGACTCCTACAGAGGTGCGACAGTTCCTTGGCCTTGCAGATTATTATCGTAGGTTCATTGAGGGATTCTCAAAGATCGCTCAACCCCTCACTGCGTTGACACAGAAGGGGGTTACTTACAAGTGGGGAGATGCCCAAGAATCTGCTTTTCAGATATTGATGGCAAAACTTTGCAGTGCACCGATATTATCACTACCTGAGGGTACGGAGGACTTTGTGGTGTACTGTGATGCATCTATCCAAGGTCTAGGGTGTGTTTTGATACAACGCGAAAAGGTGATCGCGTATGCTTCACGACAACTAAAGGTTCATGAGAAGAATTATCCCACCCATGACTTGGAACTAGGAGCGGTGGTTTTCACTCTCAAAATTTGGAGGCACTATCTTTATGGGACAAAGTGTACTATTTTCACTGACCGCAAGAGCCTCCAACACATATTCGAGCAGAAGGTGCTGAACATACGACAACGTCGATGGGTCGAGCTCTTGAATGATTATGACTGTGCCATCAAGTACCATCCAGGGAAGGCTAATGTAGTGGCAGATGCCTTGAGCCGTAAGGAAACAAAACCTAAACCTAAACGAGTGCGAGCCTTACAACTTACCATACATTCTAATCTGCCTGATAAAATACGTGAAGCCCAGGGCGAGACTTGGAAAAAGGAAAACATCGGGCTAGAGACTTTGCACGGTGCTGATAAACACCTGGAACTGAAGACAGATGGCCTTCAGTACTTCATGAATCGGGTCTGGATTCCACGTTTTGGGGATCTCAGACAACTAGTGCTCGATGAGGCTCACACATCTCGATATTCGGTACATCCTGGTTCGGACAAGATGTACCAAGATCTTAAAACTCTTTACTAGTGGCCAAACATGAGAGCAGAGATAGCTACTTATGTTAGTAAGTGCCTGGCATGTGCTAAGGTTAAGATTGAATATCAGAAACCTTTGGGCTTGCTCCAGCAACCAGAAATCCCTATGTGGAAATGGGATGGAATTTCTATGGACTTTATCACAAAGCTTCCTAAAACGCCAAGTGGGCATAACATGATTTGGGTCATCGTCGATCGTTTGACCAAATCAGCACATTTCCTTGCAATAAAGGACACAGACAAGCTGGAGAAGCTGGCCAACATCTATATCAAAGAGGTTGTCTCTAGGCACGGGGTGCCTACTTCTATCATATCGGATCGCGACGCGCGGTTTACATCTCATTTTTTGGGAAACTCTCCAATATGCTTTGGGAACTCGTTTAGACATGAGCCCAGCCTATCACCCTCAGACGGATGGGCAGAGTGAACGTACCATCCAAACACTTGAAGATCTACTATGAGCATGCGTGGTGGACTTCGGAAACAGTTGGGACAAGCACTTGCCTTTGATTGAATTCTCTTATAACAATAGTTATCACACTTCAATTCAGTGTGCGCCTTTTGAGGCACTTTATGGACGCAAGTGTACATCTCCCCTCTGCTGGACTGAAGTTGGGGATAGCCAACCGACAGGTCCCGAACTTGTACACGAAACTTCTGAGAAGATAGTGCAAATCAGAAACCGGATGGCTGCTGCTCGTGATCGACAGAAAAGCTACGCTGATAAACATAGGAAACCTTTGGAGTTCCAGGTTGGGGACAAGGTACTATTGAAGGTGTCACCATGGAAGGGTGTGATACGCTCCGGAAAACGGGGAAAACTGAACCCACGATACGTTGGACCATTTGAGTTTGTCAAAAGGGTGGGTCCAATAGCTTACGAATTAAATCTACCTGAGGAACTCAGCGGAGTACACAATGTATTCCATGTATCGAATCTGAAGAAGTGTCTGTCAGATTCAACATTCGTAGTGCCGCTGGAGGAGATCCAGGTGGACGAACAACTACGGTTCGTGGAAGAACCGGTGGAAATTCTTGAGCAGGGCGTCAAGAAACTCAGGAAAAGCACCATACCTATTGTTAAGGTGCGATGGAATTCCCGTCTAGGACAGGAATACACGTGGGAACGCAGGGATCAGATGCGACTCAAATACCCACATCTCTTTACTGAACCTGAAATCGTACATAGATCAAACGCGGAACATAAAGCAGCTGTTTCAAAGTGAATTTCGGGGCGAAATTCCTTTCAACTTGGGGATGATGTGACATCCGGGAACCAAGCACACATTTTTTTATAGCTGGCTTTATTGTTTACTTGCTGAATTTCGGGACGAAATTCTTTTCAACTTGGGGATGATGTGATACCCCGCAATTTCAGGTTCTCACTTTAACTAAACTATGGTTACATTCTATGCATTCTAGTTAACTAGGGTTAGCTACATAAGTTACACATTGCACAGTTATAGGATAATAACGGCATGAGGTGGTAATTCGAGGAATTACCAAACTATTTACATGTGTAGTGAACCCCGGACGTTGGTGAATCGTTAAACAAAATGATTGTGAAGTAATTGTTTGAGATTGATTGCAATTACGTGCTTCTATGATACTTTGTGAAACTATGTGAAAACTGTATGTGATTACGTGAACTTAAACTGAATACGTTAATAAAAACTATAATGGATGGACCATTAGGATGGTTGGGGTCTTAACACATGGGGTTACACTTGTTAGGGTCCAAAATAGCGAAAACATCGAAAGAAAACACGTCGTACAACGAAGCAGGCCACCCGGAGCGGGCTGGGAGCTGTGAGCGGCCGCTCACAGGCTCCGAGCGGGCCGCTCACGGGTGACTGACGAGCCCTAACCGACTTAATCCACTATTTAAACACTCTTAAGCCCCATGAAACCTCTAAACTCAACCCTAATCGCCCCCTACTGCCTCCTTACGAATTATTAACCCCTAAACACCTACAAAAGCTCAAGAACATCGATCGGGAAGCTTGGAGAGCATTCGGTTGATTGTTTTGAAGTGCTTGTGGTATAATCTTCATTCTCTTGTGTTTTAATCTTCTTTAAATTGTTTCAAAACATCAAAACCATGTTTGTCCAGGTCTGAAAGTATAAAAGTTAAAACATGATGATTATGAAGATTAAAAGGGTCAAGCATATTGTTATGTAATGAATGTTATGTGTTTTGCATGATCATGTGTGTTCTTGATGTTTTAGATAACTAAGGTTTGTGAATGATAATATATGCATAAATTTTGCTAGGTTATGATCAGATAATGTCTTATAGATGTTGTAGAATGTTTATTTGGCGTTGTTGATCGATAGTATGCAACTAGGGTTCAAGATAAATGATGTTATTGCATGATTGGAACTTGGACAGAATCTGAAAGTTAACTTGTAGGGTCTGTTACGTGGTTTAGAAGTTATTGTTTTAGTGTGTTCTTGGCATGGTTGTAATGTACATGGTCTTAGATTTTCGTAATGGGCAAAATCGTCCGATTTGGACTTTGTTTGAGTAGTTTTTGGAATTTTATTGGTTAAGAGGTCATATCAGAATTTCGGGTTAACAAACTGAGTCAACTTTAAACAATCATAACTCGGGTTTTATAAAGAATTAAGTTATGAAATTTTTACTGTAAGTCAAAATTGCAAAAAATCGACTTTTCCAAGTGGATTCATCCCGTTTGGATGAATACACAATTTTTAGGAATTTTTCTACTAAACTGACCTGTTATGGAAATTTTCTGGACATAGCTGTGTTGTACGAATTTTCATAATTTTTGTGTTTGGTTTTAAGACAAAACAAAAATATGGGGTATCGATTGAATCCCAATGAATATTCAGTAAAACTTTGGGACTTTAATTCATTCGTTAAGTATTTTAAATAAATTGTTTCTCACAGCGCACAATCTGCCCTGAAAACGCAGATTGTGTATGGAGTCTTTATGTGACTACTTGGAGTCTTATATGGTATGTAATTGACATGAACTTGCTTGGATACTTGTATGAGATGTATTTGAGATACTAGACTGATAATAATCACTATGATCACCAACGGGTTACGTAGGACTTGCTTGTGCATGTAGAGTCTTTAGGTGTCACTACATGGTTTTGAACATTTAAACGTTTTGGACAAACGGGTTATATGGTGTATTTATTGTACACACATACTCACATAGTAATACGTATAATAGGGAGTCGGTAGCACCCTATTGTCTGGAGTTTGGATATTTTTGCTTGCAACCTAAGGTGAGTTTCACTACTTTTTCTCGAAAGCATGCGTCTCGGGTTGAGACAACTTTGGTAAACATTTTCTGGTCCAGTTTGGGACTACTCTTGCAACTCAGGTTTTGGACTCCTTGTGTGGGTCGAGTTTTGGACTCCTTGTGTGGGTTGCGCTTTTATTACAATGAGTGGGCTAGCTACCCCTGACAAGCTTAAACTGAAAACACTTGAACTTTTGGGTCTTAAGGACCTGCGTTTTTACTTGGTTACGTGGGTCTTTGGAAACTTAAGCGTTTACTTGCTCTTTTACTTTATTTAGTGAACTCACCAACATTGTTTGTTGACCCACCGTATACATGCTTTTGCAGGTAGTTAGCTTCCGGTGTCATGATTAGGAAGCACTGCACGTTTCACTGCATTTGGGGTCTTGGGCATACACCTAACCTACATATCATGCTTTTACGTTTATTTTTTTATATGGCTTTAATTTGGGCGTGTTGTTTTGCGCATGGTTTTTAAAAGATTTAAATTTGGTTTACGCTTACGCAGCTTAACTAAACTTGGTTTTTGAAAAACGAATTGAATGGTTTGGGCATTTAGAGTTCGTTCTTATGACTTATGGCTATGGGATCCTGGTATGTCATGCGCCTTGCGGTAAAACCCCGCGGTGGAAATTTGCGGGTGTGACAAAAATTATACTGTGAAATGTTATGTTAATTTACTGAATATCTATATTTTTTATCAGGAAGTAGCAACAGAGTTTATTGAAAATAACTATCAAGGGAAATGCATTCCAGCTGACATTAAAATTAACGCAAGTGGATTGACGTTCAATGTCAAATTGGATAAAATGTATAAGTCTTATATTCTGAAGGAAGGATGGACTGATCTTTTAGAAGGATTTGACTTGCAGTTAGGTGACCTGTTTATATTTAAAATGATTAAGAATGAAACATGGCAACTAACAATTCATAGAAACGAACTCAAGTGAACATTAATGTGACACCCGGCAAACTCCGGTTAATAACTTTTGTAAATCTAGTAAGTCTACCTTAGCGAGTCATGCATACCTCATGCTTAACGCGGTCAGTTGGGTCGTTATGATGGTTCGGGGAATCATCAGGAGTCGTTACAATGATCCAGGGGATCATTGGGAGTCGGTCCATAACCATGTGTACAAGGATTGGTGATTTGTAGAATCGCCGGGTTTAACGCACACACGCAAGTCTCGAGTCCCGGGAATTGGTGAACGAATGTAAACGTGTTAGTTATCGTGCATTATATGTTTATAATCACTATATGACTTGTCGGTATGTGAATACGTGCTTATATGTGTTAAAATAGTGTTTAACGCGCCTAAAACCCAAACAGCCCTGTAGGGGGCGAGTAGCAGGGGTGAGTGGTCTAATTGCATGTAATCAGGGGTGAGTAGCCTAATTGCATGTAATTATAGGGGTGAGTAGTCTAATTGCATGTAATCAGGGGTGAGTAGCCTAATTGCATGTAATTATAGGGGTGAGTAGCCTAATTGCATGTAATCAGGGGTGAGTAGCCTAATTGCATGTAATTATAGGTGATTACGTGTAATCGCATGTAATTATGGGTGATGTTGGGTCTGCTGACCTGGAGAAGAACAGATGATAGAAAGCCAAAATATACTAAGTGTTGATCAAGAATAAATAACAGTGGTTACAAGAAAGCTTCCTCCAAAGAACTGCTGATTCCCAAACTGCTGATGCTTAAACAACTGATACAAGACAACTACTGATGATGAAAGGTCTGATGGATAAAGTCTGAAGAGCAAAAGTCTGATAAAGAACAAATGCTGATCAAAGGTCTGAAGAACAAAGGTCTGTTGAACCAACAGCACTTTGGTTCAATAGATGATAAGAAGACATCAGAGCTTTAGTTTAACAGAGTTTTACTATCAGTAGTTTCAATGTAACAGTAGTTTATTGTTTAACAGATGTTGTAGTTTGTTAGTCAGTTAGGGGTCGCTTTCTAGGTGACGTCAGCTAAGTGATCATCAGAGGTTTGTACTCGTCTATAAATAGAACAGTACTTGTACTGTTCTATTTGTCACTCGTCATTCTCTTTAGACAAACAAACTCTGAGTGATCAGGCTGAGGGGGAGCTTTAATTGTACTATTGTAATCTTTCAGTTTAATGAAAGCATTCGATTGATAACAATTATTCTCTATGTTTTGATTATTCTTTATTCCGCTGCACTTTCCATTTATACTTCATTCATAATTCATAGTTAATCAAAACAATCCAATACTCAGATCCTTACAATTGGTATCAGAGCTTGGTCAATTAAATCTGATCTAATCAATCAATTTAATACACAGATCAGCTCATAATCATTGATATCGTTTGTTTTGTCGGGTTAAAACAGAGTAATAGTTTATTTTCGTTTCAGCAGTTAGTAAACAGACTTTGTTTTTGAAAAACCAAGAGAATGACTTCACTTAATCAAGATCCACACAACACTGGCACACACAACAAGCCTCCGATGCTTGTCAGGTCAGAATACAACATCTGGCAGCGTCGGGTAGCTCATGTGTTAGCACAACAGAACACAGGGTGCTGGAAATCGGTAGTATTTGGACCACATGTTCCAATGGTACCGAGTGCCGAGGATCCAAAGATCCAAGTACCAAAGAGTGTTGAGAACTACTCAGAGCAAGATTTTCAAAAAATCGAGCTAGATGCCAAGGCTTTCAGCATAGTAGCCATGGCACTGCCGAATGATATCTATGCCGGTCTCTTGCACTGCAATAGTGCTAAAGAACTGTGGGATGCTCTTAAAGAGCAATCCGGGGGAACTGATGATGTGATTGAAAACAACCGTGAAATACTTAACCAACAATATGAAACGTTTAGTCACATAAAAGGGGAGTCATTAACACAGCAGTTTGAAAGGTTTAACTGTCTAATTAGTGAACTTAAACTGGTTGGTCTAACTTTTCCTAATTCAACACTGAATCATAGGTTTCTTAGATCACTTCAGGACAAATGGGACACTATAGCTATAGTTATGAGAAACTCTATCGGATTCAAAGACCTAACCCTGACCCAGCTTCATGGTATGCTCCTGACTTATGAAAGGGAGCTTAACCAGAAAAAGAAGCTCCAGGACTCTGGCAAAGTGTCAGATGACTATGTATTTGGTAATACTGCACTGTTGGGTCAGGATGATGGTTCTGGAAGTAGTAAGGATCAGAGTTATGATCATTACATTGACATAACAACTGGTTTCAATAATGATTCTTACTCATCACCAAACAACTGTGCTTTCACAGCCAGTGGTGATATCCAAGCTTCTGATAATTCATCTTTTGTGTACAATGACTTGCAATACATTGACCCTTTGGACCTAGAAGAAATGGACATCTTACATCAGGTTGCCCTGCTCAGTATTAGAACCAATAACTTCTATAAGAAAACTGGCAGGAGGTACCCAGGTTTACATGGTGGGTCAAAGGTTGGGTTGGATAAATCAAAGATAAAGTGTTACAAGTGTCATAGAATGGGTCATTTTGCTAGGGAGTGTAGGAGTCAAAATGGAGTTCCTATGATTACCTATCCAAATCAAAGACCACAGACCAACACTTATCAAACCATCCCTAATGTACCTAATGTGCAAAACACTGCTCACTTTGCACAGACCCAAACCACTGTTCCTGTGCATTATGTCCAAACCACTGTTCCTCAGTATCACTATGTCCAAACACCTGTTGCTCAGGCCCCTGTGCCAATGACTGTTACTCCACCCTCTGCTCCTGCAGAGACCAGTCAACCAGGTCAACAGAGTTTCTTTACTCAAGGCTTTGTTGATTGGAGCAGTCTACCAGATGAGATAACAGATGACAACATTGCTCTAGTTGCTAACACTGAAAAGGATTTTTGTTGTATGGCACTAGAAACAATTGTTGAAGAGACTGATTCTGAGGAAGTGGTGTCTATGTCTGAAAATGTGACTGATGGTGTTGTTGGTGAGATTGTTTCAGCTGAAGAATCTGAAGTGGAGGTTGTGAATCTATCAGACCCCTGGGGTAGTGATGACTGTGACTGCCGGTGTAACTGTGCCTTGATGGCTGCTGCTAAGGTATCTCCTCAAATCTTAAATGACTTGTGCTCAGACAAATGTATTGTGGCATTTGCTAAGATAAAAGAGGTGAATGAAAACTTTAGAAAGAAAATTTTGGATTCTGAAATTCAGTTTGAAAAACTAACAAAAGAGTTAAAATCAAAAATATCTGAAAAAGAGTCTGAAATCAGCAGTTTAAAACATGAAGCAAGCATAACCAAAGACCAGCTTCAGACTATGATAACAAAATATCATAGTTGTAAGAAGGAGCTTGAGTCCACCCAAGTTGAATGTAAGAAATGGGTGGAATCATCAAAGGGTTTTGAGATGATTGTCAACCAACAATCTAAAAGTCATGTGAAATTTGGGTTTGGTTTTAAAACCACTGATCAAGTTTCACAAACCACTGACAAAAAAGAACCACAGTTGGTTGAGGTCATCCCTACAAACTCAAAAGGTCAAGAAATCAAGGTTACTGAACCCAATGGCAAGAAAATCATTCTTGAAAAGTTGGAAGGTACACCCTCATTCGATGAAATTGAGAAATATCAATTCAAACCAACATGGTCAGATGAGTGTGAAGTCCTTGAAAATTTCAAACCAATGACCTTCAAAACCTCTGATGGTAAAATGGCACCACAGGCCAAAGTAATCCCTCTAGTAAGTCTTCCAACAGATGATAAAACATCTGTTGAAAGGAAGAAAGAAAAAGGGAAAGCCAAGAACAACTTGTTTTGTGATTTTTGTGAAAAGAAGAACCATGTCACTAAAAACTGTTTTCTTCTAAAAGCATATGACATCAACAAAACAACAAGTTTAAATGATTCAAAATCTAAGGAATGCTCAATCTGCAAGAAAAAGAATCACAAAACAAAAGAGTGCCTATACCTCAAAAATTTTGATGAAAAGATAAAAGAGTATAAGGCTAAAACTCTGGAAAGTCAAGTGGTAAGTACTTCAAAAGGAAAACCCAAACAGACTTTTGAATCAGTTCAAACATCTGTTACCAAAAGTCTGAACAAAAACTCTGCTCCCAGAGAGGTTCAGGTAACAGATGCTCCACCTGTTAACAGATTACCAAGAGGATATGGACAACCCACTTGTCATCGTCTGCCACATGTTTATGAAGAGCCCAAGAGGCCTTCAAAACCGAAAGTGAACAGACACCCTCATGGTTTTCAACAACTGATGGGAAATGATCAAACATCTGCTGGACCAAGTGTTGACATACAAGCACTGGAAAATGGTCAACTGCAGCTGTTGAATCTAGTTCAAAAGCTAGTCCAAACCACTGATCATTCTCCTCAACTTAAGGCTGACACAGCTAAGGAACCATCCAAAGCCAATTTGGCTTTGGACACTCACCAAAACTAAAATCTTTACTGATGTGCAGGGAGCTTCTGCTTGTTTAGACAGTTTATGGTATGTAGATAAGGGAGGCTCCAGGCACATGACTGGATGTAGAGCCCTTCTTCTGGACTTTCTTGCTCATGGAGGGGGTGATATATCCTTTGGTAATGATTCTAAAGGTAAAGTGTTGGGTTCTGGTACTGTCAAAGCAGGGAGGCTTAAGTTTGAAAATGTTAATCTAATAGACAATCTAAAATTTAATCTACTTAGTGTATCACAAATGAGTGACAAAGGCTTTGGGTCATTCTTCACTAAGCAAACTTGTAAGATTGTTGGCCCTGAGGCTGTAGAAAAGATTAACACCATCATTGCTGAGAGCAAAGCACAACTTGTTGCTCACAGAAGTGGCAATGTGTATGTAGTTGATATGTTGAAGGATAATCCTACTGCAAATGTCTGTTTGTTTTCAGCTGCCTCTACCAAAGAGACAGAATTGTGGCATAGGAGACTTGGTCACACCAACCTTAAAACTATCAACTCACTCTCCAAACAAAACCTTGTCAGAGGTTTACCATCAAAAGAATTCAAATGTGATGAGCATTGTGTTTCCTGTCTAAAAGGTAAACAACATAAAAGCTCTTACAAATCCATTGATGAGTCCAAAACTAGTCAGTGTTTACAAATGTTGCACATGGACTTGTTTGGCCCTGTAAAAATCATGAGTCTAAGAAGAAAAAGATTTTGTCTTGTCATAGTTGATGATTTTTCTAGGTTTACATGGACTTACTTTTTACACTCTAAGGATGAGACTGCAGGTATCTTGAAGGACTTTGTCACCAAAGTTGAAAAACAATATGACTTGCCAGTAAAAGTCTTTAGGAGTGACAATGGAACAGAGTTCAAAAATAAGGAGTTAGATGATTTCTGTGTGTCAAAAGGGATTGTAAGGCAGTACAGTATCCCAAGAACACCAGAGCAAAATGGGGTGGTTGAAAGGAAGAACAGGACTCTTATTGAGGCTGCAAGAACAATGCTAGCAGATTCTGGTTTACCTTTGTCCTTTTGGGCAGAAGCTGTAAATACTGCTTGTTATGTTCAAAACAGAGTTTTAATCAACCCTAGACATCAAAAGACTGCTTATGAAATTCTGTTTAAAATCAAACCACTGATATCATTTTTCAAAGTCTTTGGCTGCCCATGTTTCATTTTAAATCTTAAAGATTCCATTTCAAAATTTGCAGCCAAAGTGGATTGTGGATATTTTCTGGGGTATTCTTCTATTGCAAAGGCCTATAAAGTGTTTAACACTAGGACTAAGACAATAGAAGAAACTCTGAATGTGAAGTTCAATGAGCTTTCTTCTTTGAAAATCCCAGCAAACCCTGCTGAGTTGTTTGATTTAGAAAAATTCAAAATTGAAGATATTGCTGTCAAAACTAACCCTGCAGGTACTCCACAATCTTCACAACAAGACTACAGAATAGATGTTGTGGTTCCAGACCACTACAAAGTCTATCCTGTATCAGAGGAAGCAGTGTTTCAAAACAACTGTCAAAACTCTGTCACAGCTGAGTCAGCCACTGTTGGCCAGTCTTACCTTCAAACCACTGATTCACCCAGCCAATCCACTGTTCAATCATCTGTTGCCAAAAGTCAGTCCAATCTTACACCACTTGGACCCATTCCTCCACCTCCATTCCAAACATCTGTTGACTCTTCAAAAATGCCAACAGATGTTATGTCAACAGAGTCACCAAACCTCTGTCCTTCACCACAAAATGCCATCATACCATATCAGGGAGATCTAATCTACCTAAGAGCTCATCCACCAGACCAAATCATTGGCAACATCAGAGAAGGTGTGCTCACAAGGAGCCAATCTTCAAACATCTGTCTTTTTGCAGGCTTTCTATCCCTTACACAACCTGTCAAGTACCAAGAGGCACTGAAAGACAACAGTTGGGTAGAAGCCATGCAAGAAGAACTCCTTCAGTTCAAAAGACAACAAGTATGGGAACTTGTACCACTGCCTAAGGATGTTTGTCCAATTGGCACAAAGTGGGTCTTCAAAAATAAAACTGATGAAAGGGGTATAGTTGTCAAGAACAAAGCTAGGTTAGTGGTTCAAGGCTTCAGACAAGAAGAGGGAATTGACTATGATGAAACCTTTGCCCCTGTAGCAAGGTTAGAAGCTATCAGAATTTTCTTAGCCTTTGCTGTCAACCACAACATCAAGGTGTATCAGATGGACATCAAGTGTGCCTTCCTATATGGCAAAATTCAGGAGGAGGTTTATGTATGCCAACCACCTGGTTTTGAAGACACATTCCATCCTGATCATGTCTACAAGCTTAACAAAGCATTGTATGGACTTAAACAAGCACCAAGAGCCTGGTATGTAACTCTCTCTACTTTTCTCTTATCCATTGGTTTCACTAGAGGTAAAATTGATAAAACCTTGTTTTTAAAATGGAAAGGAAAAGATTTAATGATTGTTCAAATATATGTGGATGACATCATTTTTGGATCCACATGTAATAAAATGTGTGAGGAGTTTAGGGAACTCATGACAGCAGAGTTTGAAATGAGTGCTATGGGTGAACTTCAGTGCTTTCTTGGTCTTCAAGTAAAGCAACTGCAAAATGGCACTTTCATTCATCAAAACAAGTATGTGAAAAACTTGTTGACAAAATTTGAGATGAATGATTGTAAGCCATGTAGTACACCCATGAGCACTGTCAAGCCACTCACTAATGATGAAAAGGATGAACTTGTTGATCAGACGCACTATAGATGCATGATTGGGTCTTTATTGTACTTAACAGCATCCAGGCCAGACATTATGTTTGCAACCTGTGTGTGTGCTAGATCTCAGGCTTCTCCTAGAAAGTCTAACCTCATTGCTGTGAAAAGGATCTTCAGATACCTAAAAGGTGCTCCCACACTTGGTATCTGGTATCCTGCTAATGGAAACATTGAGCTTTCAGGTTATTCAGATAGTGATTTTGCTGGCTGCCATACCACAAGGAAGTCCACCTCAGGAGGGTGCCAGTTTCTAGGGAATGCCTTAGTCTCTTGGCAAAGCAAAAAGCAAGCAGCTGTTTCAACATCCACTGCTGAAGCTGAATACATTGCTGCTGCAAGCTGTACAGCCCAACTTATGTGGCTTCAAAATCAACTACTGGATTTTGGGATAACTGCACTAAGGACTCCACTCATGTTGGATAGCCAAGCTGCTGAAAATATCATCAAAAATCCAGTCTCCCACTCAACCACCAAGCACATAGATATCAGACATCATTTTGTCAGGGATAGCTATGAAAAAGGTTTGATTTCTCTGCACCATGTTCCAACAGAGGATCAGTTGGCAGATGTGCTGACAAAAGCTTTAGACACATCTACCTTCACAAATCTGATCTCTCGAATTGGAATGTTAAACATGGATTAAAAACAACAAAAATGTTTTCAATAAAAACATTAAAATGTTTTCAGAAAATCAAATTTTGCTAAAATGACACTTTGGTTGAAAAATCTGTTTTAAAACCACTGATTCAGATAAAACAACCACTGTTTTATTAAAACCACTGTTAGTTGAAAAATCTGTTTCAAACATCTGATCCGATAAAACAACCACTGTTGGTTGAAAAATCTGTTTCAAGCATCTGATCAGATAAAACAACTGTTTTCATCAATCTTTTGGTTAAACAACAGAGGTTGGCAACAGAGGTTTAACAAAACAGCTGTATGCCACCAGATGTTTCAACCATCAGATGTTTGCCACGTCTGCTCTCAAAAGCAGAGTTTTGCCACATCAGCGGTTTCACCAGAGCCTATAAAACCCTGTTCCTTCCCCCAACAGCAGTTTTACTGTCTCATTATATTCAAAATACTGAAAACCGCTCTCGCTTTCCTCATAACCCTCAATCAAAGTTCATCACTTTCACAATCAAAATCCATTAAAATGGAACTCCAAACAAAAGCCACTCATAATTTCCTTCCTTATTTGGTTAAAACCGAAGACAACACACCATTCCATTCCACCATTGACATCATCAATAATTCAAAATATAAAAATGTTCTTATTGCTGATGCTCCAATATACCTGGAAACACTCCAAGAATTCTGGGCGAATGCTGAAGTCTTATACCAAGACAAAAGGCCTACTTCCATAATTTTGAAAATTGGAGACACCAGTATCGCCATAACCCCTGAAATCATCTCCACTACCTTCTCACTGAATGACTTGTCAGGTATGGAAACTTTTCCAAAAACAGAGCTTCACACTGAGTTTCAAGAGCGAGGGTATGACGCTCAAATGACTGGTTCAACACTATACAAAAAGTTTTTCCCACCAGTCATGAAAATTTTCTTCCATACCCTCCTCCTCTGTGCCTCTGCCAAGACTACATCCTTCAATGAAATCCCATTGAGGATACAATACTTGGGATATGCTATGTTGTCAGAATCTGACTTCAATCTATCTCAGGGATTGTTTTTGGACTTGGTATCAAATGTGAAAGCCATAAAATCTGGCTCAAACAATGCTTTTCTGCTCTACCCTAGAATTCTAAGTGTAATTCTACAAAAGATTTTACCTGAAAAGGATTTTCAAAAGGGTGAGTCTTTTAAAATGAAAAGTTTAACTGATGAAACTTTTACAAGAATGCTGGGTTCTTCAACCCAAGAAAAAGTATTAAAAGTACAAAAAGTTTCCAAAACACAACCAAAGAGGACAAAGACAACAACTGTTGTTAAAACCTCTGTTGGTGAGCCCACTGCTCCTGGTGATCATGGCACTTCATCCAGTGCTATGAAACCCACACCAGCCACCAAAAGAAACCGTCCATCCTCCAAAACAACCACCAAAACCAAAAAGGGACTTCTGGAAGATGAGATACCAGAAGCTAACCCTGTTGCATCACCAAAGCAACATGAAACCACTGTTGTTACTTCCTCACAACAGTTGGAGATATCTCAACCCAAGCAAACTCCTCAAGCATCCTCACAAAAGGATCTTGTTGTAAGCCAAAGGGAACCTCAAACTGAGGCATATGAGTCACTTGATCATTTGTTTACAAGCCCATCTCCCAGGGCTAATCAGCTTCTTACTCCACCTACATCACCACCACATGTCCCACAAACAATGCAACCCCTGTTTGAGGCTATTGACAAAACTCAGGACAACCCCAGTTCCTCTCCTTCACCTATCACTGAGAGTATGCCCCTACCAGTGTCTGGGGCTGAGGAAAGTCAATCAGCCATCCCACAAACAGATGAGGAGGTTATACTCCCAGAAGTCAATGTTACTTCTGATGAGGTTTCAAGAGAAGCAGCTACTACTGCTGTAGAGACCATTGTCTCACAGCAGGACAGTGGTTCCATTGTTAAGACTTCCTTGAAGGCAACAACTGATGAAGACACAATTGTGTCTCTTAAAACAGTTGGAAGTCCCCAGAACCAAGACAAAGGGGCAGCAGGTTCTTATTCTATGGACTCACCTCCAAGAACTGAACCAGCTAAAACTACCTCTGGTAGGGACTCAGATGATCCTATTAACTTGGGTGATGAGTCAAAACTTCAAGAATTGACGGTTAAAGTTCAAAACCTTGAATCCTCTGTTGCTGACATCAAATCTGATGTCAAGTCAATACTGGAAACATTGAATAACTTTACAAAGAGTCAACCATCCACTGCTGATGTTGCTAATGAGCTATGGAAATCTGTTTCCCCCATCATCATAGCTCACAGAAAATTAGCAGATCAGACACAAGAGACTTACATGACATTGATCAGAAACATGGTGGATGCCAGATTTAATGACACAAAGGCTGACATCAAGGTGATCAAAGACCATTTGCTGAAGACCACTGGCTCTGCCCCTACCACAATTCTCAGAGATGAAGATGATGATGAATTCACTGCTGATGATGCCAAAAAGGGGGAGAGTGGCAGAGATAGGCTACCAAAACTTGATCCATTTGGTGCACCACCCTCACAAAAAGGGAAGAAGCCAACTGCTGAGAAACCAGGGTCACCTAAATCAGCTCCACAAACTCAACAACCAAATGTTCAGATCCCTGTCTCTGAACCAGCAAAAGCATCAAAGGCAAAAGAAGTTGATACTTCAGCTAATGAAAAAGCTGAAAAGGCTGCTCAAGACAAAAGAAAAAGGGCTGACACATTGGAGGTAAAAGCAGAGATGTTGGTGCAAAAGAAAAAGGAACAGCAGCAGGAAGTGGAAGATGTGAACACTTCAAAGAGAAAGAAGATGCCAGCCAAACACACTAGAAAACCACCTTCCAAACTAACTGCTGAAACTTCTGATGTACAAACACCTGTTACCACAACCACTGCTACCACAACCTTTGCTACCCAAACCACTGAACCTAAAACATCTGCTCAACCCAAACCAGTAACTAAACCAATCACAACTCAACCAACTCCCAAACCTACTCCAACACAAACCACTGCCAAACCTATTTCAACACAACCCAAAACCCAAACAACTGCTGGTTCCACAAAAGGACCAACAGATGTTTCTCAAACCACTGCCTCATCCTCACCTTCACCCAAAATCTTGTATAGCAGAAAAAGGAAATCCACCTTTGTTGTACAAGATGAAAACATCCATAACACACCACCTAACACCCCAATCTCATCCACACCAGTCAATGCCATTCCACTCTCATCTTACTCACCACACACTGCCCAATTCAGATCCCATAGACCACCACCAACCATCACCCCATTGGCTGAGAAGTATCCCCTTGAGTTGGATCTAATCAAGGGGGAACTTCAATCCTTCTACAATACTGATCAGCCATCAGAAAGATCCTTCCCATCTCTTAAAGGCTTCCCTGTTCCACTCAACATGGACACATATCTCAAATACAAGGGTGAACAGACTGATGCTGTCATCAAAGAGAAGTGCAAAGGGAAGGATGACAGGACTGCTCAGGGCATCCATTCAGCAGAGCTTAGCAAACTCAGAAGGATTGAAGATTATGCTAAGACCCTGAGCAACTCCATGTCAACCATGCCTCTCAACAGACACTTGGAGATGGAAGTGAGGGATTCACTGCTGGAACAGATCTTGGCATCCAAGCCTTATAAAGCAACAAAGAACCAATTTACAGGCTGGACCACACATGCTCTAAGGGAAGAACTAATCAGAATAGAGAACATGGCCAAGAATCCTCCTGCTAAGGCCTCTGCTCCTGATTTCAAAAAGGGGAGAGATGAAGCTAGAGCCTTGAAGTTCAGAAGAATGAGACAAGAGCTTGTAGCAGCTAAGTATGGAGAGATGAAGTCTGTTGCCAGATGGTCAGAGATCAGGCTAATTGAAACATACAAAAAGCTTGAACAAGAAAGAAAGACCAATCCTGATCTTCCAAGAAAACCAGTGTATGATGATGCTTCCAAGAAACCCTCTCAGGCCTTTACATTAGACAGTTTACTGGAAACTTCAGATCTTACCATTGCTGCTAGAAGACAATTTAAGAAGCAAAAAGAAATGACTGAAGAAGAAACAAGACAGTTCACTGATACTTATGTGAAAGAGGGGATTTTGAATCAAATCAGATCTTTTTCTGATCCTGTGTCAGACAGGCTCAGAGAACTCATTGGAAGGCCACCATCACCAAACTCATCCAAAATAAAGATGCATCCCAGTCACTCCTCTGATTCTAAAATTCTAAAATGGAAGTCTGATAAAGAGACCCATGAATTGACATTGCTCAGATCAGATGGTAGTATTCAGAAGCTGAGTATGGATGAGGCACCTGGCCTAAGTGCTGAAGATCTCCAGACACTTCTGAATTTGACACTGGATAGAGATGCTGAAGACCTCTTCTCTCTACACTTTGAATTACAACTAAAAGGACAAATTAGAGAAAGTCTGATGAGGAATAAAGATCAAGAATAAAGCAGAGTTTTGGCATCATCTGTTCTAGGGGGAGATTGTTGGGTCTGCTGACCTGGAGAAGAACAGATGATAGAAAGCCAAAATATACTAAGTGTTGATCAAGAATAAATAACAGTGGTTACAAGAAAGCTTCCTCCAAAGAACTGTTGATTCCCAAACTGCTGATGCTTAAAAAACTGATACAAGACAACTACTGATGATGAAAGGTCTGATGGATAAAGTCTGAAGAGCAAAAGTCTGATAAAGAACAAATGCTGATCAAAGGTCTGAAGAACAAAGGTCTGTTGAACCAACAACACTTTGGTTCAACAGATGATAAGAAGACATCAGAGCTTTAGTTTAACAGAGTTTTACTATCAGTAGTTTCAATGTAACAGTAGTTTATTGTTTAACAGATGTTGTAGTTTGTTAGTCAGTTAGGGGTCGCTTTCTAGGTGACGTCAGCTAAGTGATCATCAGAGGTTTGTACTCGTCTATAAATAGAACAGTACTTGTACTGTTCTATTTGTCACTCGTCATTCTCTTTAGACAAACAAACTCTGAGTGATCAGGCTGAGGGGGAGCTTTAATTGTACTATTGTAATCTTTCAGTTTAATGAAAGCATTCGATTGATAACAATTATTCTCTATGTTTTGATTATTCTTTATTCCGCTGCACTTTCCATTTATACTTCATTCATAATTCATAGTTAATCAAAACAATCCAATACTCAGATCCTTACAGGTGAGTAGCCCTACTCGCCTATAATTATAGGCGATTACGTGTAATCACGTGTCCTAATCGCCTGTAGCAGCCCGTACTCGCCTGTTATGTGCCTGACGACTAGAAACGCCTATAAATACCACCCTTGTGTTGCAAAACATCATTTTTGAAACCCTAACACACCCCAAAGCTATTCCACACCTTATCCAACCTTTTTGACCTAGAAATCACCTTTACAATATCATACACCATTCTTTAGCAAAATCCAAGGTGTGTTCTTCATCCCAACCTTTGTAATGTTATTGTTTTACTCCCTAAAGGTCCAGACCTAATTTCTAAATTTTTGTGTCTTTGAAAACCTATTAAAATCAGTTTCTAAACAAACCTAAACCTTCATACTTGTTCTATGTGATGTAATCATGAAAAGATAGGATTTTTATTGATAAAACATGATGATTCTTATGTGTTTGATATGTTTCTGACCTAGATGAGTTGTTAGGATGTTTACCTATGAATTTGGGGGTTTATGATTGTGTTTTGATGATAATATGCGTTTTGACCCGTTTGAATGATTTAGGAAGATTTAAGGAGTTTTGATGTGTTTGGATGATTGTATATGGATAGGGTTTGCTCTAGGATGATGCTAGAACAAAAGGATAATGTTGGACAACGTTGTTATGTGATGAAATCTGGATATTTGCCGTTTAGGGTAAGTCTTGCATGAGTTGATGTGATGTTTTCATAATAATATGCCTTTTTGGGAAATGTTCACAATTAGGGCTATTAGAACAATGATAAATTGGGGGGTTTTTGCTTGGAATAGGTTGATAAATGATTTGGGTTTGATATTGGGTTTTTCCACATGTTTCGGATCTGTTTTGGAGGGTTAAACGCTCGAAATACGACCTAATGTTGCAGGGGGTGAGTAGGATTCTACTCGCATGTAACTACAGGCGAGTAGGCTCTACTCGCATGTAACTACACGAGAGTAGGCTCTACTCGCATGTAATTATAGGTGAGTAGCTCCCTACTCGCGTGTAATACACGTGATTACAATCCTAATTGCCTGTTTGACTTTCCTACTCACTAGTTGACTTTTCCTAATTGCATGTTTGATTCCTAATCGTGTGTTTTGCTGTTGTAAGTGAATTTTGACATCCCAGAACATGGTTTGACACCTAGGAACATGTTAGAAACCTCGTGGCATGTCAAATAACCTGGTAACATGTGTTCGAACTCGTTTATGCGTTATTTGAGCTGCATGCTAGACTTGGTGAACTTTTATGCATATTAAGTGTTTAATGGCATATGATGTGACAACCCGGTCATAGGGTCCAGAAATATTTCGCAACTAAATGTAAAACAACGAGGAACTAGATAATAATAAATATGGATATAAATATAAACGAACTCAAGACAAGAATAAATATTTATCAATAATTGTTATTCGAAAAATACCTGTTACATGACGCGGAACCGGACCGACACCCGTTAACGAACCCAGCCAAAACCATTTTGATTAGTCATAGGGAGGACACTTGTCCTCCCCATAACTTGACACCACACAACCAAAACCATTTGATATGCAAATGGTTTCAGTTAAAACCACCTAATTACACTTATTATATAAACCCAACCCTTCCACCCCTTACATCCCTGATGAAAAACCAACACAAATACACAACACACACATTATCCAGAGAGGGAGAGAGAGAGGTGAGACCGGTGGATTCCCGGTAGTCCTCGGTGGATCCAAGGCGGAGCTTCGGCGGCTCTTCCTTAAAAACAAGCAAAACCACACCCACCTTAAAGATTCTAGAGAGAGAGAGAGATATAGAGGAGAGAGACAGAGACAGAGGAATCGATCGAGAGAAAGAGAGAGAGAGAAGAAGAGAGAGGAACGCAGAGAGAGAGAGAGAGAGAGAGAGATTAGATCGGAAGGAAGGAACCACAAGCTGGATCTGTAAGAAGAAGAGGAGGCGGTGCTCCACGGTGGCAGCTTGCTAGAGCTCCGATTTGGGGATAAGTGAAGGTGGTGGGTTACTGAAGCGACAGTGGTGGTTGCCGGTTTTATTGTGGTGTACGGTGGGCTGCTGGTGGAGGGTTATGGTGATAACAGTGAAGGAGGAGCATGGTGGTGAGGAGAGACGACGGCGGCGGTGGTGTGTTAGGGTTCCGATTGATTTGGTAAGTCACGTTATTGTCTTGGTTGTTCGCAAATCTGGTTAAACAAAATGATGGTTAATATTATTAGGATATTAGTAGTATTGTAAAGTTTATTGATGAGGGATTGTTGTGTAGAAGATGAAGTTCCAAGACCCGAGTCAACCCAGTTGACTCGGTCAATGAAAGTCAACGGACAGAAGGCTTGGTCAACAAAGGAGACCCGAGAGGTATAAAAACAAGAACCCGAAGCATCTTAGTATAAGTCGTAATTACCATAGGAGCACGTGTGGGGCTTGACTAACTTTGGACCCGACCCGACCAGACCACACCAAGCTAGATAATGTACTTGTGATTATACTACTATTATGTGAGAATTAGAAAGTAGATGGACTTATATTTTGACCATTGATTGAGTTAAGATGATGATAAATGAGGAACATAACACATTGAGACAATTGGACATTAACATAAGGGACTAGGATATACAAAATAAACTAACGCGAATAATGAACTCATATAAAGTATATGAATTGGCAAAGTAAATTATTATATATATTGACGACTTGACAATTAAGGACGACTTTATTAATATTAGTGAATCATAAGATTTGCGACTAAGACATTGAACCATGGACATGAGACGTGCGTTGTAAGTTGGACAACTAATAAGATTTGGACTTCGGACAATAGACATAACTAATGTATAAATATCATATTGACAATACTAGTTGAGATATAAGAAATCATACATAAAGATCTTGGACTTGCCTTGGATACATAGGATGAATGATGAAAACACTAAAGTGGGGACATATTATTTGGACATAAGACACAAACTTAGGATGCTACACAAAGATGTGACTTTACATAATCACATATATGTTATTGACCCGACACTTAGAGTACGAAGGAATGTAGAACGTTACCAAATGAATATTAGGTACTTACTCGTTACTTGTCACATGGAGATTAAATACAATTATGACATAAGATAATAAAACTGACCCATAGAAATTCGGATAAGAACCTAAGTAGGCCCACACGTGTAACCACGGTGATGGTTACACGCACTAATGTTTATGTATTTGAATAGGAACTTGACTTGGAATAATATGTGGTGGTGAGACGTGATGTGAAACGCAACCAAAGGTGAGTTCGTGTACTTCCCCCTTTTGTTTTACTGTTTTGGGGTGAACATATGCTTGTGTGTGTAAACTGTATTGTGTGTAAACTTACTTGATGTGACAAGGGCTCCCGAAACCAGATGCACACTCATTAACCCAAGGGAGTTGGGCCACCTAATATATGGGTAGTACTACTTGGGGAATTCCCCACGCACAGTGGATCCGAAAGCCCGGAAAGCCCTCCACTAACGTTTGCGGACCGTTGCGGCATATATTATGCCGTAGGGAATCCATAATGGGAGTAGATGGATTCCGTGTTAGGATTGAGGTGTGATACTTGTACATCACCATGTTATGAACCATGTAAACTTGTTTTCGAACTGTTAAATTGTTTTGGAATTACTTAACTACTTACACGGACTCACCAGCATAATTGCTGACCCAAACTCTTTTAAGCATGTGTTCAGGTACTGCATTCGGAAGATTATGTAGCATTCGGATTATGTACATACGATGTGGATTATAGGTGATGTTTGCTAGATGACTATGATAAAAGATTCGGCTACAAGGGTTGCGGATTAGAGTATTAGAGCTAAGCATGGATTGAGATTTGGATTGACTAGCGGATCACACCTTATCAACTGCTTCGACGACCGCCGCGTTATGTCCCTGCATAGATATTAGTCTACTTTATTTAAGTTGTGTATTACATTTTTGGATTAGAAATTGTATAAAACAATAAATAATAGTTATCGTTGCTTCCGTTGTGCAAGTCTGTTACCAAACTGTCATTTCGACCAGCCCCCACTGGGTCGGGTTGTTACAGTTGGTATCAGAGCAATGGTTGTGGCGAAATAGGATATCTCCAGATATCCTATACCACACCAGGACAACTTAGAGAACTTAGCGTTTAAGGCTCTAAGACTACCTAGCTAGGGAATGCCTCGAAATTTCATAAGACTGACTAGAGCATGAAACGAAATAAGTTAAAACTAGAGTACTTGAACACACTAGAATGCTTACAGTGACTTAGAACCAGTGTGACTAGTATACGTAAATTGACGATTACACTTGACGTCATGTAATTGTGAATTTACAGGCACGTAAAAGTTCTAAGAAATCCGAAGAGTCGCCGAGATTGTGAAGTGTTAACCGTGATGATTATGAACTAGTACAGAGAGACGGGCTAAGTTAGAGTCGTAAGGAAACGTGTGACATACTTGCGTGACTAAGGTACGGGGTGGGACTTGATATAGTTGATATAATTTGACGTTATATAAATACGCATCCATTACCACCATAATACTTACCGTCTTGATTTCATATATATATATATATATATATATATATATATATGCATGAATATACATAAACGCTATTAATTGAAAATGACCTTCGTGATTAAGTTATGAGCAAATCAGGCAAACTAGGTACAAGAATCTTTCAACTACTATGACTATACAGGTTTCGCTAACCGAAGAAACTAGGACTGAATGTTACATGAGGCGTTCTTAAGGTTTGATACATGCTCCGCTATTTTAATACCCCAAGTATCCTTTACAATATTACCAAAACCTTTGGATTAATTGTGTAACGTTCTAATAAAGCAATGAGCCACCCGTATAAAACTTGTTAAAATGTATAGATAGACCCTAACGGGGGAGCGGATGCGTTAGTGAAAATTGTTATCAGGAATAATTGATATAAATATGAAAACAATGACGAGGTTAGTAGAATATTTTTCATAGATAACTATTCGACCACACAAGAAGGAAAGATTTAGGACGACAAAAGAAAAGTTATGTGCCCTAAACATGGTTAAGAACAACGTAGTGATTTTGGACGTCTAAACCTTTTTATGCTTCTTAGCAATTTATTGTCATATCCTACACCACGTACCGTAGAAAATTTTGAAGGTTTAAGATTCCACAATGTTGCAGACGGTATAGAAAAGATTGACCACAATATTAGGCATAAAAGTTTGCGAAAATAGCATATAATCCTTAAAATGTAGTCTTATATAAGACCCCATTTCGGAAGTTAACCCACAACACACAAAAGCATAGTTATTAAGAACAAATAACCATCGAGGCACACATGTAGGAAATTTCGACTAGCACAACTAAGGAAGCCATAACCAAAATACATTTTCCATCAAGTTTTTGGGGAGATTTTCAGTACGTTACGAGGTATCATTGGTGTGGTGGGTTAGCTGCGGTACACCCTATATATAAACACCAATGATGCATCAAAAATAAAACTGAAAATCAAACCAAGAACCAATACTAAGTTTGTCAATAGTTTGAACCATTTGTTTTAAACTTAAAAGTAGCGTGAAGTTTAGTGTGAAACCACATGAATTATGATTGGATTTAAGAAAAGAATTATGCACACACGGGCGTGAAGGCCCGAACGATGAAACCAAGTATGGAGTACTTGATACGTCCGAGGGATAGCTCGAAAATAATTCTGTGGACGGAATTCCATTAACGGGGGGAGAATGTAACAACCCGGTCATAGGGTCCAGAAAATTTTTCGCAACTAAATGTAAAACAACGAGGAACTAGATAATAATAAATATGGATATAAATATAAACAAACTCAAGACCCGAATAAATATTTATCAATAATTGTTATTCGAAAAATACCCGTTACATGACGCGGAACCGGACCGACACCCGTTAATGAACCCACCCAAAACCATTTTGATTAGTCATAGGGAGGACACTTGTCCTCCCCATAACTTGACACCACACAACCAAAACCATTTGATATGCAAATGGTTTTAGTTAAAACCACCTAATTACACTTATTATATAAACCCAACCCTTCCACCCCTTACATCCCTGATGAAAAACCAACACAAATACACAACACACACATTATCCAGAGAGAGAGAGGTGAGACCGGTGGATTCCCGGTAGTCCTCGGCGGATCCAAGGCGGAGCTCCGGCAGCTCTTCCTTAAAAACAAGCAAAACCACACCCACCTTAAAGATTCTAGAGAGAGAGATATATAGAGGAGAGAGACAGAGACAGAGGAATCGATCGAGAGAAAGAGAGAGAGAGAGAGCAGAAGAGAGAGGAACGCAGAGAGAGAGAGAGAGAGAGAGAGATTAGATCGGAAGGAAGGAATCACCAGCTGGATCTGTAAGAAGAAGAGGAGGCAGTGCTCCACGGTGGCGGCCTGCTAGAGCTCCGATTTGGGGATAAGTGATGGTGGTGGGTTACTGATGCGACAGTGGTGGTTGCCGGTTTTATTGTGGTGTACGGTGGGCTGCTGGTGGAGGGTTATGGTGATAACAGTGAAGGAGGAGCATGGTGGTGAGGAGAGACGACGGCGGCGGTGGTGTGTTAGGGTTCCGATTGATTTGGTAAGTCACGTTATTGTCTTGGTTGTTCTCAGATCTGGTTAGACTAAATGATGGTTAATATTATTTTGATATTAGTAGTATTGTAAAGTTTATTGATGAGGGATTGTTGTGTAGAAGATGAAGTGCCAAGACCCGAGTCAACCCAGTTGACTCGGTCAACGAAAGTCAACGGACAGAAAGCTTGGTCAACAAAGGAGACCCGAGAGGTATAAAAACAAGAACCCGAAGCATCTTAGTATGAGTCGTAATTACCATAGGAGCACGTGTGGGGCTTGACTAACTTTGGACCCGACCCGACCAGACCAAACCAAACCAAGCTAGATAATGTACTTGTGATTATACTACTATTATGTGAGAATTAGAAAGTAGATGGACTTATATTATGACCATTGATTGAGTTAAGATGATGATAAATGAGGAACATAACACATTGAGACAATTGGACATTAACATAAGGGACTAGGATATACAAAATAAACTAATGCGAATAATGAACTCATATAAAGTATATGAATTGACAAAGTAAATTATTGTATATATTGACGACTTGACAATTAAGGACGACTTTATTAATATTAGTGAATCATAAGATTTGCGACTAAGACATTGAACCATGGACATGAACAAGGCTCACCCAAGGAGAGTCAGAAATGGGATAGATCAAGCCGACGTCTAGCATCTTAATTACTTCTTCTTTCATGACTTCCTGCATCTTGGGGTTAACTCTTCGCTGCCTTTGCACATAAGGGCGGTATTCATCTTCCATAAGGATCTTGTGTGTGCAAAGTGAAGGGCTAATACCTTTGATATCCATCAGCTTCCAGGCGATTGCTTTCTTGTGCTGCTTCAAAACTTCCATCAACTTCTCTTTTTCTTCCTTTGACAAATCTGTTGCTATGATAACGGGAAGCTTGCAGTCTTCTTCAAGAAAAGCATACTCCTGGTGGGATGGTAATTCTTTGAGTTCCAAGGATGGTGGTTCT
>JAQQBG010000339.1:37500-39180 GCA_032199755.1 Ambrosia artemisiifolia | reverse complement strand
GCCTAGTAAACTGACCACGATGCACTGTGAACAAGCATAGTGTGCCTTTGCCTAAGCCACACGTTGTTCCAGGATGTTGCCAGGAAACCATGCCTTGTCCCTTGCCCAAGCCCCATATCGATGCCTAAGGAACTGGCCACGATGCCTTAGACTGACACACCATGGGTGCTTTCAGGATTGGTGAGCGACCAGGCAACAAGAGGTTGGCCTAGTAAACTGACCACGATGCACTGTGAACAAGCATAGTGCCTTGCCTAAGCCCCACTTTGTTCCAGGATGTTGCCATACAACCATGCCTTGTCCCTTGCCAAGCCCCACATCGTTGCCTAAGGAACTGACCACGATGCCTTTGATTGACACACCATGGGTCCTTTCAGGATTGGTAAGCGACCAGGCAACAAGAGGCTGGCAAAGTAAATTCTGACCACGATGCACTGTGAACAAGCATAGTGTGCCTTTGCCTAAGCCACACGTTGTTCCAGGATGTTGCCAGGAAACCATGCCTTGTCCCTTGCCCAAGCCCCACATCGTTGCCTAAGGAACTGACCACGATGCCTTAGACTGACACACCCTTGGGTCCTTTCAAGGTTGGTGAGCGACCACGCAATAAGAGGCTGGCCTAGTAAACTAACCACGATGCACTGTGAGCAAGCATAGTGACATGCCTAAGTCCCCACATTGTTCCAGGATGTTGCCCGAGTACAACGGGCTCGAATACGATCGAAAGGGCCAACGGGCCCGAACACAACCCGTTAAACTATTTTACCCGAAAACATGATACGATGACACTAATCAACTCTAACCATGCCCGCGAGCAAGCACGCAAAGTTTCGTGGCGATTAGGCGTCGTTCGGTGGTGTTTCGGAGAACACCGGGTGTTGGATGGATGACCGGCCCGCGGGCCCACGGACCCGAAAGCAAAGTATTTTTACGGGACCCTTTTATTTCGTTATTTCGAAGGCTCACACAAAGTTTCATGGCGATCCTAGATCGTTTGATATGGTTTAGGGCCAATCACATAGTCCGGCGCACCGTCAATGGCCCGGTCAACGGGCTGACCCGATCAAGGCGGACCGTGACACCAAACGTCTCTGGTTAGCCCCTAGAACACCCACGTAAAGTTTCGTGGCGATCCGACGTCGTTTGATGGGCTTACGATGATTACATAACGAATAAAGGTCCGGGGCCGACCGAGCCCGGCCCACGGGCCCACGGGACCCGAACCCAGAATTTTCCGGTTCCGAACATCTTAAAACATTGCCCCGAGGCACCACGCAAAATTTCGTGCCAATCCGACGTCGTTTGATGGGTTTTTGATAGGGTCCCAAAAAATTATCATTCCTCAAAAAATTAATGTCTATTCCTGAAACTTAACTTTTTGTGCAATATGTATATATAGGGGAGGGGTGTGTGTTGGGAAGGGCTTGCCTGGGTGAGGCTTGGCAGCGCCCAAGGAGGCCTTGTTGGCCGAGAAACAAGGCTGCCAAGGCCTTGTACACAAGCTAAATTGCCCCAAGCAAGCCACGAACTCGAGAACCAAGTGCCCCTCCTGCCCACGTTGCCTAGGAATGTTGCCCAACGACTTGGTTTCTCGCACAACGACTCGTGTACATAGGCCCAACGAGCAGCAAACCTCGAAAATTATCAATCCTCGAAAATTTAATGTCTGTTCCTGTCACA
>JAQQBG010000024.1:0-175000 GCA_032199755.1 Ambrosia artemisiifolia | reverse complement strand
CCTAAACCCTAAACCCTAAACCCTAAACCCTAAACCCTAAACCCTAAACCCTAAACCCTAAACCCTAAACCCTAAACCCTAAACCCTAAACCCTAAACCCTAAACCCTAAACCCTAAACCCTAAACCCTAAACCCTAAACCCTAAACCCTAAACCCTAAACCCTAAACCCTAAACCCTAAACCCTAAACCCTAAACCCTAAACCCTAAACCCTAAACCCTAAACCCTAAACCCTAAACCCTAAACCCTAAACCCTAAACCCTAAACCCTAAACCCTAAACCCTAAACCCTAAACCCTAAACCCTAAACCCTAAACCCTAAACCCTAAACCCTAAACCCTAAACCCTAAACCCTAAACCCTAAACCCTAAACCCTAAACCCTAAACCCTAAACCCTAAACCCTAAACCCTAAACCCTAAACCCTAAACCCTAAACCCTAAACCCTAAACCCTAAACCCTAAACCCTAAACCCTAAACCCTAAACCCTAAACCCTAAACCCTAAACCCTAAACCCTAAACCCTAAACCCTAAACCCTAAACCCTAAACCCTAAACCCTAAACCCTAAACCCTAAACCCTAAACCCTAAACCCTAAACCCTAAACCCTAAACCCTAAACCCTAAACCCTAAACCCTAAACCCTAAACCCTAAACCCTAAACCCTAAACCCTAAACCCTAAACCCTAAACCCTAAACCCTAAACCCTAAACCCTAAACCCTAAACCCTAAACCCTAAACCCTAAACCCTAAACCCTAAACCCTAAACCCTAAACCCTAAACCCTAAACCCTAAACCCTAAACCCTAAACCCTAAACCCTAAACCCTAAACCCTAAACCCTAAACCCTAAACCCTAAACCCTAAACCCTAAACCCTAAACCCTAAACCCTAAACCCTAAACCCTAAACCCTAAACCCTAAACCCTAAACCCTAAACCCTAAACCCTAAACCCTAAACCCTAAACCCTAAACCCTAAACCCTAAACCCTAAACCCTAAACCCTAAACCCTAAACCCTAAACCCTAAACCCTAAACCCTAAACCCTAAACCCTAAACCCTAAACCCTAAACCCTAAACCCTAAACCCTAAACCCTAAACCCTAAACCCTAAACCCTAAACCCTAAACCCTAAACCCTAAACCCTAAACCCTAAACCCTAAACCCTAAACCCTAAACCCTAAACCCTAAACCCTAAACCCTAAACCCTAAACCCTAAACCCTAAACCCTAAACCCTAAACCCTAAACCCTAAACCCTAAACCCTAAACCCTAAACCCTAAACCCTAAACCCTAAACCCTAAACCCTAAACCCTAAACCCTAAACCCTAAACCCTAAACCCTAAACCCTAAACCCTAAACCCTAAACCCTAAACCCTAAACCCTAAACCCTAAACCCTAAACCCTAAACCCTAAACCCTAAACCCTAAACCCTAAACCCTAAACCCTAAACCCTAAACCCTAAACCCTAAACCCTAAACCCTAAACCCTAAACCCTAAACCCTAAACCCTAAACCCTAAACCCTAAACCCTAAACCCTAAACCCTAAACCCTAAACCCTAAACCCTAAACCCTAAACCCTAAACCCTAAACCCTAAACCCTAAACCCTAAACCCTAAACCCTAAACCCTAAACCCTAAACCCTAAACCCTAAACCCTAAACCCTAAACCCTAAACCCTAAACCCTAAACCCTAAACCCTAAACCCTAAACCCTAAACCCTAAACCCTAAACCCTAAACCCTAAACCCTAAACCCTAAACCCTAAACCCTAAACCCTAAACCCTAAACCCTAAACCCTAAACCCTAAACCCTAAACCCTAAACCCTAAACCCTAAACCCTAAACCCTAAACCCTAAACCCTAAACCCTAAACCCTAAACCCTAAACCCTAAACCCTAAACCCTAAACCCTAAACCCTAAACCCTAAACCCTAAACCCTAAACCCTAAACCCTAAACCCTAAACCCTAAACCCTAAACCCTAAACCCTAAACCCTAAACCCTAAACCCTAAACCCTAAACCCTAAACCCTAAACCCTAAACCCTAAACCCTAAACCCTAAACCCTAAACCCTAAACCCTAAACCCTAAACCCTAAACCCTAAACCCTAAACCCTAAACCCTAAACCCTAAACCCTAAACCCTAAACCCTAAACCCTAAACCCTAAACCCTAAACCCTAAACCCTAAACCCTAAACCCTAAACCCTAAACCCTAAACCCTAAACCCTAAACCCTAAACCCTAAACCCTAAACCCTAAACCCTAAACCCTAAACCCTAAACCCTAAACCCTAAACCCTAAACCCTAAACCCTAAACCCTAAACCCTAAACCCTAAACCCTAAACCCTAAACCCTAAACCCTAAACCCTAAACCCTAAACCCTAAACCCTAAACCCTAAACCCTAAACCCTAAACCCTAAACCCTAAACCCTAAACCCTAAACCCTAAACCCTAAACCCTAAACCCTAAACCCTAAACCCTAAACCCTAAACCCTAAACCCTAAACCCTAAACCCTAAACCCTAAACCCTAAACCCTAAACCCTAAACCCTAAACCCTAAACCCTAAACCCTAAACCCTAAACCCTAAACCCTAAACCCTAAACCCTAAACCCTAAACCCTAAACCCTAAACCCTAAACCCTAAACCCTAAACCCTAAACCCTAAACCCTAAACCCTAAACCCTAAACCCTAAACCCTAAACCCTAAACCCTAAACCCTAAACCCTAAACCCTAAACCCTAAACCCTAAACCCTAAACCCTAAACCCTAAACCCTAAACCCTAAACCCTAAACCCTAAACCCTAAACCCTAAACCCTAAACCCTAAACCCTAAACCCTAAACCCTAAACCCTAAACCCTAAACCCTAAACCCTAAACCCTAAACCCTAAACCCTAAACCCTAAACCCTAAACCCTAAACCCTAAACCCTAAACCCTAAACCCTAAACCCTAAACCCTAAACCCTAAACCCTAAACCCTAAACCCTAAACCCTAAACCCTAAACCCTAAACCCTAAACCCTAAACCCTAAACCCTAAACCCTAAACCCTAAACCCTAAACCCTAAACCCTAAACCCTAAACCCTAAACCCTAAACCCTAAACCCTAAACCCTAAACCCTAAACCCTAAACCCTAAACCCTAAACCCTAAACCCTAAACCCTAAACCCTAAACCCTAAACCCTAAACCCTAAACCCTAAACCCTAAACCCTAAACCCTAAACCCTAAACCCTAAACCCTAAACCCTAAACCCTAAACCCTAAACCCTAAACCCTAAACCCTAAACCCTAAACCCTAAACCCTAAACCCTAAACCCTAAACCCTAAACCCTAAACCCTAAACCCTAAACCCTAAACCCTAAACCCTAAACCCTAAACCCTAAACCCTAAACCCTAAACCCTAAACCCTAAACCCTAAACCCTAAACCCTAAACCCTAAACCCTAAACCCTAAACCCTAAACCCTAAACCCTAAACCCTAAACCCTAAACCCTAAACCCTAAACCCTAAACCCTAAACCCTAAACCCTAAACCCTAAACCCTAAACCCTAAACCCTAAACCCTAAACCCTAAACCCTAAACCCTAAACCCTAAACCCTAAACCCTAAACCCTAAACCCTAAACCCTAAACCCTAAACCCTAAACCCTAAACCCTAAACCCTAAACCCTAAACCCTAAACCCTAAACCCTAAACCCTAAACCCTAAACCCTAAACCCTAAACCCTAAACCCTAAACCCTAAACCCTAAACCCTAAACCCTAAACCCTAAACCCTAAACCCTAAACCCTAAACCCTAAACCCTAAACCCTAAACCCTAAACCCTAAACCCTAAACCCTAAACCCTAAACCCTAAACCCTAAACCCTAAACCCTAAACCCTAAACCCTAAACCCTAAACCCTAAACCCTAAACCCTAAACCCTAAACCCTAAACCCTAAACCCTAAACCCTAAACCCTAAACCCTAAACCCTAAACCCTAAACCCTAAACCCTAAACCCTAAACCCTAAACCCTAAACCCTAAACCCTAAACCCTAAACCCTAAACCCTAAACCCTAAACCCTAAACCCTAAACCCTAAACCCTAAACCCTAAACCCTAAACCCTAAACCCTAAACCCTAAACCCTAAACCCTAAACCCTAAACCCTAAACCCTAAACCCTAAACCCTAAACCCTAAACCCTAAACCCTAAACCCTAAACCCTAAACCCTAAACCCTAAACCCTAAACCCTAAACCCTAAACCCTAAACCCTAAACCCTAAACCCTAAACCCTAAACCCTAAACCCTAAACCCTAAACCCTAAACCCTAAACCCTAAACCCTAAACCCTAAACCCTAAACCCTAAACCCTAAACCCTAAACCCTAAACCCTAAACCCTAAACCCTAAACCCTAAACCCTAAACCCTAAACCCTAAACCCTAAACCCTAAACCCTAAACCCTAAACCCTAAACCCTAAACCCTAAACCCTAAACCCTAAACCCTAAACCCTAAACCCTAAACCCTAAACCCTAAACCCTAAACCCTAAACCCTAAACCCTAAACCCTAAACCCTAAACCCTAAACCCTAAACCCTAAACCCTAAACCCTAAACCCTAAACCCTAAACCCTAAACCCTAAACCCTAAACCCTAAACCCTAAACCCTAAACCCTAAACCCTAAACCCTAAACCCTAAACCCTAAACCCTAAACCCTAAACCCTAAACCCTAAACCCTAAACCCTAAACCCTAAACCCTAAACCCTAAACCCTAAACCCTAAACCCTAAACCCTAAACCCTAAACCCTAAACCCTAAACCCTAAACCCTAAACCCTAAACCCTAAACCCTAAACCCTAAACCCTAAACCCTAAACCCTAAACCCTAAACCCTAAACCCTAAACCCTAAACCCTAAACCCTAAACCCTAAACCCTAAACCCTAAACCCTAAACCCTAAACCCTAAACCCTAAACCCTAAACCCTAAACCCTAAACCCTAAACCCTAAACCCTAAACCCTAAACCCTAAACCCTAAACCCTAAACCCTAAACCCTAAACCCTAAACCCTAAACCCTAAACCCTAAACCCTAAACCCTAAACCCTAAACCCTAAACCCTAAACCCTAAACCCTAAACCCTAAACCCTAAACCCTAAACCCTAAACCCTAAACCCTAAACCCTAAACCCTAAACCCTAAACCCTAAACCCTAAACCCTAAACCCTAAACCCTAAACCCTAAACCCTAAACCCTAAACCCTAAACCCTAAACCCTAAACCCTAAACCCTAAACCCTAAACCCTAAACCCTAAACCCTAAACCCTAAACCCTAAACCCTAAACCCTAAACCCTAAACCCTAAACCCTAAACCCTAAACCCTAAACCCTAAACCCTAAACCCTAAACCCTAAACCCTAAACCCTAAACCCTAAACCCTAAACCCTAAACCCTAAACCCTAAACCCTAAACCCTAAACCCTAAACCCTAAACCCTAAACCCTAAACCCTAAACCCTAAACCCTAAACCCTAAACCCTAAACCCTAAACCCTAAACCCTAAACCCTAAACCCTAAACCCTAAACCCTAAACCCTAAACCCTAAACCCTAAACCCTAAACCCTAAACCCTAAACCCTAAACCCTAAACCCTAAACCCTAAACCCTAAACCCTAAACCCTAAACCCTAAACCCTAAACCCTAAACCCTAAACCCTAAACCCTAAACCCTAAACCCTAAACCCTAAACCCTAAACCCTAAACCCTAAACCCTAAACCCTAAACCCTAAACCCTAAACCCTAAACCCTAAACCCTAAACCCTAAACCCTAAACCCTAAACCCTAAACCCTAAACCCTAAACCCTAAACCCTAAACCCTAAACCCTAAACCCTAAACCCTAAACCCTAAACCCTAAACCCTAAACCCTAAACCCTAAACCCTAAACCCTAAACCCTAAACCCTAAACCCTAAACCCTAAACCCTAAACCCTAAACCCTAAACCCTAAACCCTAAACCCTAAACCCTAAACCCTAAACCCTAAACCCTAAACCCTAAACCCTAAACCCTAAACCCTAAACCCTAAACCCTAAACCCTAAACCCTAAACCCTAAACCCTAAACCCTAAACCCTAAACCCTAAACCCTAAACCCTAAACCCTAAACCCTAAACCCTAAACCCTAAACCCTAAACCCTAAACCCTAAACCCTAAACCCTAAACCCTAAACCCTAAACCCTAAACCCTAAACCCTAAACCCTAAACCCTAAACCCTAAACCCTAAACCCTAAACCCTAAACCCTAAACCCTAAACCCTAAACCCTAAACCCTAAACCCTAAACCCTAAACCCTAAACCCTAAACCCTAAACCCTAAACCCTAAACCCTAAACCCTAAACCCTAAACCCTAAACCCTAAACCCTAAACCCTAAACCCTAAACCCTAAACCCTAAACCCTAAACCCTAAACCCTAAACCCTAAACCCTAAACCCTAAACCCTAAACCCTAAACCCTAAACCCTAAACCCTAAACCCTAAACCCTAAACCCTAAACCCTAAACCCTAAACCCTAAACCCTAAACCCTAAACCCTAAACCCTAAACCCTAAACCCTAAACCCTAAACCCTAAACCCTAAACCCTAAACCCTAAACCCTAAACCCTAAACCCTAAACCCTAAACCCTAAACCCTAAACCCTAAACCCTAAACCCTAAACCCTAAACCCTAAACCCTAAACCCTAAACCCTAAACCCTAAACCCTAAACCCTAAACCCTAAACCCTAAACCCTAAACCCTAAACCCTAAACCCTAAACCCTAAACCCTAAACCCTAAACCCTAAACCCTAAACCCTAAACCCTAAACCCTAAACCCTAAACCCTAAACCCTAAACCCTAAACCCTAAACCCTAAACCCTAAACCCTAAACCCTAAACCCTAAACCCTAAACCCTAAACCCTAAACCCTAAACCCTAAACCCTAAACCCTAAACCCTAAACCCTAAACCCTAAACCCTAAACCCTAAACCCTAAACCCTAAACCCTAAACCCTAAACCCTAAACCCTAAACCCTAAACCCTAAACCCTAAACCCTAAACCCTAAACCCTAAACCCTAAACCCTAAACCCTAAACCCTAAACCCTAAACCCTAAACCCTAAACCCTAAACCCTAAACCCTAAACCCTAAACCCTAAACCCTAAACCCTAAACCCTAAACCCTAAACCCTAAACCCTAAACCCTAAACCCTAAACCCTAAACCCTAAACCCTAAACCCTAAACCCTAAACCCTAAACCCTAAACCCTAAACCCTAAACCCTAAACCCTAAACCCTAAACCCTAAACCCTAAACCCTAAACCCTAAACCCTAAACCCTAAACCCTAAACCCTAAACCCTAAACCCTAAACCCTAAACCCTAAACCCTAAACCCTAAACCCTAAACCCTAAACCCTAAACCCTAAACCCTAAACCCTAAACCCTAAACCCTAAACCCTAAACCCTAAACCCTAAACCCTAAACCCTAAACCCTAAACCCTAAACCCTAAACCCTAAACCCTAAACCCTAAACCCTAAACCCTAAACCCTAAACCCTAAACCCTAAACCCTAAACCCTAAACCCTAAACCCTAAACCCTAAACCCTAAACCCTAAACCCTAAACCCTAAACCCTAAACCCTAAACCCTAAACCCTAAACCCTAAACCCTAAACCCTAAACCCTAAACCCTAAACCCTAAACCCTAAACCCTAAACCCTAAACCCTAAACCCTAAACCCTAAACCCTAAACCCTAAACCCTAAACCCTAAACCCTAAACCCTAAACCCTAAACCCTAAACCCTAAACCCTAAACCCTAAACCCTAAACCCTAAACCCTAAACCCTAAACCCTAAACCCTAAACCCTAAACCCTAAACCCTAAACCCTAAACCCTAAACCCTAAACCCTAAACCCTAAACCCTAAACCCTAAACCCTAAACCCTAAACCCTAAACCCTAAACCCTAAACCCTAAACCCTAAACCCTAAACCCTAAACCCTAAACCCTAAACCCTAAACCCTAAACCCTAAACCCTAAACCCTAAACCCTAAACCCTAAACCCTAAACCCTAAACCCTAAACCCTAAACCCTAAACCCTAAACCCTAAACCCTAAACCCTAAACCCTAAACCCTAAACCCTAAACCCTAAACCCTAAACCCTAAACCCTAAACCCTAAACCCTAAACCCTAAACCCTAAACCCTAAACCCTAAACCCTAAACCCTAAACCCTAAACCCTAAACCCTAAACCCTAAACCCTAAACCCTAAACCCTAAACCCTAAACCCTAAACCCTAAACCCTAAACCCTAAACCCTAAACCCTAAACCCTAAACCCTAAACCCTAAACCCTAAACCCTAAACCCTAAACCCTAAACCCTAAACCCTAAACCCTAAACCCTAAACCCTAAACCCTAAACCCTAAACCCTAAACCCTAAACCCTAAACCCTAAACCCTAAACCCTAAACCCTAAACCCTAAACCCTAAACCCTAAACCCTAAACCCTAAACCCTAAACCCTAAACCCTAAACCCTAAACCCTAAACCCTAAACCCTAAACCCTAAACCCTAAACCCTAAACCCTAAACCCTAAACCCTAAACCCTAAACCCTAAACCCTAAACCCTAAACCCTAAACCCTAAACCCTAAACCCTAAACCCTAAACCCTAAACCCTAAACCCTAAACCCTAAACCCTAAACCCTAAACCCTAAACCCTAAACCCTAAACCCTAAACCCTAAACCCTAAACCCTAAACCCTAAACCCTAAACCCTAAACCCTAAACCCTAAACCCTAAACCCTAAACCCTAAACCCTAAACCCTAAACCCTAAACCCTAAACCCTAAACCCTAAACCCTAAACCCTAAACCCTAAACCCTAAACCCTAAACCCTAAACCCTAAACCCTAAACCCTAAACCCTAAACCCTAAACCCTAAACCCTAAACCCTAAACCCTAAACCCTAAACCCTAAACCCTAAACCCTAAACCCTAAACCCTAAACCCTAAACCCTAAACCCTAAACCCTAAACCCTAAACCCTAAACCCTAAACCCTAAACCCTAAACCCTAAACCCTAAACCCTAAACCCTAAACCCTAAACCCTAAACCCTAAACCCTAAACCCTAAACCCTAAACCCTAAACCCTAAACCCTAAACCCTAAACCCTAAACCCTAAACCCTAAACCCTAAACCCTAAACCCTAAACCCTAAACCCTAAACCCTAAACCCTAAACCCTAAACCCTAAACCCTAAACCCTAAACCCTAAACCCTAAACCCTAAACCCTAAACCCTAAACCCTAAACCCTAAACCCTAAACCCTAAACCCTAAACCCTAAACCCTAAACCCTAAACCCTAAACCCTAAACCCTAAACCCTAAACCCTAAACCCTAAACCCTAAACCCTAAACCCTAAACCCTAAACCCTAAACCCTAAACCCTAAACCCTAAACCCTAAACCCTAAACCCTAAACCCTAAACCCTAAACCCTAAACCCTAAACCCTAAACCCTAAACCCTAAACCCTAAACCCTAAACCCTAAACCCTAAACCCTAAACCCTAAACCCTAAACCCTAAACCCTAAACCCTAAACCCTAAACCCTAAACCCTAAACCCTAAACCCTAAACCCTAAACCCTAAACCCTAAACCCTAAACCCTAAACCCTAAACCCTAAACCCTAAACCCTAAACCCTAAACCCTAAACCCTAAACCCTAAACCCTAAACCCTAAACCCTAAACCCTAAACCCTAAACCCTAAACCCTAAACCCTAAACCCTAAACCCTAAACCCTAAACCCTAAACCCTAAACCCTAAACCCTAAACCCTAAACCCTAAACCCTAAACCCTAAACCCTAAACCCTAAACCCTAAACCCTAAACCCTAAACCCTAAACCCTAAACCCTAAACCCTAAACCCTAAACCCTAAACCCTAAACCCTAAACCCTAAACCCTAAACCCTAAACCCTAAACCCTAAACCCTAAACCCTAAACCCTAAACCCTAAACCCTAAACCCTAAACCCTAAACCCTAAACCCTAAACCCTAAACCCTAAACCCTAAACCCTAAACCCTAAACCCTAAACCCTAAACCCTAAACCCTAAACCCTAAACCCTAAACCCTAAACCCTAAACCCTAAACCCTAAACCCTAAACCCTAAACCCTAAACCCTAAACCCTAAACCCTAAACCCTAAACCCTAAACCCTAAACCCTAAACCCTAAACCCTAAACCCTAAACCCTAAACCCTAAACCCTAAACCCTAAACCCTAAACCCTAAACCCTAAACCCTAAACCCTAAACCCTAAACCCTAAACCCTAAACCCTAAACCCTAAACCCTAAACCCTAAACCCTAAACCCTAAACCCTAAACCCTAAACCCTAAACCCTAAACCCTAAACCCTAAACCCTAAACCCTAAACCCTAAACCCTAAACCCTAAACCCTAAACCCTAAACCCTAAACCCTAAACCCTAAACCCTAAACCCTAAACCCTAAACCCTAAACCCTAAACCCTAAACCCTAAACCCTAAACCCTAAACCCTAAACCCTAAACCCTAAACCCTAAACCCTAAACCCTAAACCCTAAACCCTAAACCCTAAACCCTAAACCCTAAACCCTAAACCCTAAACCCTAAACCCTAAACCCTAAACCCTAAACCCTAAACCCTAAACCCTAAACCCTAAACCCTAAACCCTAAACCCTAAACCCTAAACCCTAAACCCTAAACCCTAAACCCTAAACCCTAAACCCTAAACCCTAAACCCTAAACCCTAAACCCTAAACCCTAAACCCTAAACCCTAAACCCTAAACCCTAAACCCTAAACCCTAAACCCTAAACCCTAAACCCTAAACCCTAAACCCTAAACCCTAAACCCTAAACCCTAAACCCTAAACCCTAAACCCTAAACCCTAAACCCTAAACCCTAAACCCTAAACCCTAAACCCTAAACCCTAAACCCTAAACCCTAAACCCTAAACCCTAAACCCTAAACCCTAAACCCTAAACCCTAAACCCTAAACCCTAAACCCTAAACCCTAAACCCTAAACCCTAAACCCTAAACCCTAAACCCTAAACCCTAAACCCTAAACCCTAAACCCTAAACCCTAAACCCTAAACCCTAAACCCTAAACCCTAAACCCTAAACCCTAAACCCTAAACCCTAAACCCTAAACCCTAAACCCTAAACCCTAAACCCTAAACCCTAAACCCTAAACCCTAAACCCTAAACCCTAAACCCTAAACCCTAAACCCTAAACCCTAAACCCTAAACCCTAAACCCTAAACCCTAAACCCTAAACCCTAAACCCTAAACCCTAAACCCTAAACCCTAAACCCTAAACCCTAAACCCTAAACCCTAAACCCTAAACCCTAAACCCTAAACCCTAAACCCTAAACCCTAAACCCTAAACCCTAAACCCTAAACCCTAAACCCTAAACCCTAAACCCTAAACCCTAAACCCTAAACCCTAAACCCTAAACCCTAAACCCTAAACCCTAAACCCTAAACCCTAAACCCTAAACCCTAAACCCTAAACCCTAAACCCTAAACCCTAAACCCTAAACCCTAAACCCTAAACCCTAAACCCTAAACCCTAAACCCTAAACCCTAAACCCTAAACCCTAAACCCTAAACCCTAAACCCTAAACCCTAAACCCTAAACCCTAAACCCTAAACCCTAAACCCTAAACCCTAAACCCTAAACCCTAAACCCTAAACCCTAAACCCTAAACCCTAAACCCTAAACCCTAAACCCTAAACCCTAAACCCTAAACCCTAAACCCTAAACCCTAAACCCTAAACCCTAAACCCTAAACCCTAAACCCTAAACCCTAAACCCTAAACCCTAAACCCTAAACCCTAAACCCTAAACCCTAAACCCTAAACCCTAAACCCTAAACCCTAAACCCTAAACCCTAAACCCTAAACCCTAAACCCTAAACCCTAAACCCTAAACCCTAAACCCTAAACCCTAAACCCTAAACCCTAAACCCTAAACCCTAAACCCTAAACCCTAAACCCTAAACCCTAAACCCTAAACCCTAAACCCTAAACCCTAAACCCTAAACCCTAAACCCTAAACCCTAAACCCTAAACCCTAAACCCTAAACCCTAAACCCTAAACCCTAAACCCTAAACCCTAAACCCTAAACCCTAAACCCTAAACCCTAAACCCTAAACCCTAAACCCTAAACCCTAAACCCTAAACCCTAAACCCTAAACCCTAAACCCTAAACCCTAAACCCTAAACCCTAAACCCTAAACCCTAAACCCTAAACCCTAAACCCTAAACCCTAAACCCTAAACCCTAAACCCTAAACCCTAAACCCTAAACCCTAAACCCTAAACCCTAAACCCTAAACCCTAAACCCTAAACCCTAAACCCTAAACCCTAAACCCTAAACCCTAAACCCTAAACCCTAAACCCTAAACCCTAAACCCTAAACCCTAAACCCTAAACCCTAAACCCTAAACCCTAAACCCTAAACCCTAAACCCTAAACCCTAAACCCTAAACCCTAAACCCTAAACCCTAAACCCTAAACCCTAAACCCTAAACCCTAAACCCTAAACCCTAAACCCTAAACCCTAAACCCTAAACCCTAAACCCTAAACCCTAAACCCTAAACCCTAAACCCTAAACCCTAAACCCTAAACCCTAAACCCTAAACCCTAAACCCTAAACCCTAAACCCTAAACCCTAAACCCTAAACCCTAAACCCTAAACCCTAAACCCTAAACCCTAAACCCTAAACCCTAAACCCTAAACCCTAAACCCTAAACCCTAAACCCTAAACCCTAAACCCTAAACCCTAAACCCTAAACCCTAAACCCTAAACCCTAAACCCTAAACCCTAAACCCTAAACCCTAAACCCTAAACCCTAAACCCTAAACCCTAAACCCTAAACCCTAAACCCTAAACCCTAAACCCTAAACCCTAAACCCTAAACCCTAAACCCTAAACCCTAAACCCTAAACCCTAAACCCTAAACCCTAAACCCTAAACCCTAAACCCTAAACCCTAAACCCTAAACCCTAAACCCTAAACCCTAAACCCTAAACCCTAAACCCTAAACCCTAAACCCTAAACCCTAAACCCTAAACCCTAAACCCTAAACCCTAAACCCTAAACCCTAAACCCTAAACCCTAAACCCTAAACCCTAAACCCTAAACCCTAAACCCTAAACCCTAAACCCTAAACCCTAAACCCTAAACCCTAAACCCTAAACCCTAAACCCTAAACCCTAAACCCTAAACCCTAAACCCTAAACCCTAAACCCTAAACCCTAAACCCTAAACCCTAAACCCTAAACCCTAAACCCTAAACCCTAAACCCTAAACCCTAAACCCTAAACCCTAAACCCTAAACCCTAAACCCTAAACCCTAAACCCTAAACCCTAAACCCTAAACCCTAAACCCTAAACCCTAAACCCTAAACCCTAAACCCTAAACCCTAAACCCTAAGGAAAATCATTTGTGTGTTTTTTTTCTCTCTCTAACTTCTCTCTACCCCTTTCTCTCTCGGCCGATGTGTTCTCTTCCCGCCTTTATCCTCTAATTCCGTCCAATTAGTGTTGATTCTTTGCCAGAATGTTTCCTTCGTCTGGTGGGAATCCCCCACCGGATCCTTTTCCCCCCAAATCTGCAACAAACTCCATGGATGAACCAATTTCAAGGCGTATTTCTACTAGGTCAGGAGGAAATTCCAAAAACCGTGATAATGGTGAAGGTCCTCTTGCAAAATCAGCCACAAGTGCCACAAACATGGGTAGCAAGGGTGTCCAGAAGCCGTCCAAAGCTGATAAAGGGCGCCAACCTCTTGCTAACATCTCAGTAAATGACCTTGTTCAAGGTGAAGCCCAGGTTACCTTCCACGACAGAAGTTCCCACCCTATCATAACTCCCAGCCCACTTATTGGTGAATCTGAAGCTCCTATGGAGGTCGATGTGAACAAAGGAAGCCCTAATAAGGAAGGTTCGGCTCCTACTACCTTTGATGAAGCGGTTCTCTCCATCAATCAGAATAAGCCTCCTGATTCAGGTATGACTACCCCTATCAACACCACATGTGTTTTAAATGCTGCTATGAATGAGATTCCATCTCCTGTTCGTGCCATTGATTTTGATATGACTGAGGAAAATGGGGGTGGGTCGCTATATGAGCAGGGGGACGGAACGGTTGGGGGTAATAACTCTTCGGGTGGGCCGAAACCTTCCTCTGGCAACAATAATGACTCCCAGTACCATGTCCAGTCTCAATTTAATGTGTGGCATAACAATAGGAAAACGGGTATGACCATTGCCGAAAGAATTAAACAAAGTCGTGATGCTGCTAGAGTCAAAATCCAATATTTCCCGCCCACTATCACAGCTGAGGGAAAGAGCAGGGTGATAGTCACTAAGGAGGATTTGGTTAAGTCAGAAAAGGCTTACACCCTGCATCTGTATGGGTACTTTCTCGGGACCTCTATGGATTTTCATCGGGTGAACTTTTGTCTGACGAGGGATTGGCAAGCCTATGACCTTGCAGAAATTTCCAAAAGCCCAGCCGGTTTCTTTTATTTCAAATTCAAAAGTGAACAAGGTATGAAGTCTGTCCTAGAAGGTGGCCCTTGGTTCGTTAACAATATTCCTTTGTGTCTCAAGAAATGGAAACCGGGGGTATGTCTCGAAAAGTCTGACCCGTCCACTATCCCTTTATGGGTCACTGCAAAAGATGTCCCCCTTGAGCTCTGGACGGATACTGGAATATGTAAGATAATGAGTGGAACGGGTTACCCCTTACTTATGGACAGAGTTACTGAAGAGAGGTGTGCAAATCAGGTAGGGAAAATGGGATTTGCTCGTATGCTTGTTGATGTCAAGGCTGAGTTAAACCTACCTGAGGAAGTGGAAGCTGAATATCCAGCTGATGAAGATAGACCATCAAGGGTTGGGATAATTAAGGTGGAGTACCACTGGAAACCTCCAGTATGTAAACATTGTGCAGTCTTTGGGCATACATTTAAACAGTGCAAAGTCCGTACAAAATCTGATGAGGAAATTGCCGAACTTGCTGCTGTTCAGGAGAAAAAACAGAATGATACAAAGAATTCAGATGCTCAGGTGCAGAGTAATGAAGGCTACACCATAGTGTCCAGAAAGAACAAAGGTAAGAAGGGTAACAATAGTGGAGGTGCTAGTACAGTTAGAAGCATTATTGGGCAGGGGCAAAGCAACAAAGGGGCTGGTCAGACAGGTCAAAACAGGAGGCAAAATATGGGAGTGGGGACTAGTAGCGACCCAGTAATACAAAGAAAGATGAATGTCCTCCATGAGGAATTTAAAGCCAACAAATCAGCAACTCAGGGAGGCACAAAGAAGACGGTGAACAGCAGCGGTACTACAGTTGAGGTGAACAGAACCACAGAGACTGATAACCGGTTTGTCAGCCCTAAAAAGAAAAAACCCATGCTTCGCAAGGACACAACCAGCAGTGGTAACAGCCAGGAACAGGACATTACTGCTAATAAATTCTATGTCTTGAATGATATTACAGCTGACCTGCTTCTCAGGGGTGGAGACCTAAAGGATCATGCTATGTCTGATGTTGAACTGAATCCTAATGGTGATGAGGATTTTGTGGACTGCAGTGATGATGATGATACAGAGTATAGTGAAAGTGATGCTGAATCTGAGGAGATTTGTATTACTGATGGTCAAAAGAAAGCCATCTCGGATAGACTTAAACAATTCAAGTGTGTGAAAGCCAGTGACCAGGCCTGCTGGGAACAAGGCGAATGGGAATATTTCCGTGTTCAGTGCAAGAAATTAAATGTGGATCCTGCGTTTGCGGTGGAAAATGTCTACCAAGATCAGTCGGGCACAGCTAAATTCTTGATGAAGCAAGCTAACTCAGGAGGCAGCCGTACTTCAGTGATTAAGGCTGCAACATCCCCTAAAACTGTTTAAATGGTGTTAAAAATTACAGCCTGGAATGTGAGGGGTTTGTCTAATGTGCACAACCAAAATAACCTCATAGCGCATCTTGCTGCGGACAGGTATAATGTGTGTGGGGCTTTGGAGACGCATCTTTCGTTAAAGAAACTAGCTTCTACTTGCAATCGTGTTTTTGGAAATTGGTTATGGGATTCAAATGCCAGCGTTTGTAAAGGTGGTTGTCGCATTGTGGTGAGCTGGGACCCCAATACTGTTAATCTTATGGTCATGGAACGGCATCCTCAAGCTATTCATTGTTTTATTGAACCTCTAAACAGTGAAAAGGGCTTCTTCTGTTCTTTTGTCTATGCCCACCACCGTATGGTCCCCAGAAGAGAATGTTGGAAGTCGATTAGTCTGCAAAAACTGGCTGTCCAAGATAACCCATGGGTCCTCCTTGGGGATTTCAATGCTATTATCAATCCGGATGAAAGATCTGTGGGTGGTTCATGTATTACCAGTAGCATGTATGAGGCTAGGGAATGTTTCAATGACAATGGTCTTGAAGATCTTTGTATGTCTGGTTTAAAGCATACCTGGAATCAAAGACCAGGCAGAACTGATGGCTTGCTCAAAAAGCTAGACCGGGCGATGTCAAACCACAATTTCATTGCTACTTTCCCTCTTGCTAATGCCCGGTTCCTCCCCTTCATGGAGTCAGACCATTCCCCTATTGTTGTTCATATCCCCGAAGTTCCCTATCCCAAACCGAAACCCTTTAAGTTCTCTAATTTCCTTACTGAGAAAGATGAGTTTATCCCCATTGTCAAAGAAGCTTGGTCCCAGCCTGTTTCTGGCTGCTCTATGTTTTGCATGGTGTCCAGGTTGAAAAAGCTCAAAAAAGACTTCAGGAAACTCTGTTTTAAACAGGGAAACCTGTTCCACAAGGTGGCAAAACTCAGATCTGAGTTACAGAGTATCCAGACTGATGTGGCTCTTAACCCGGGCAACCATGTTTTAAGAGAGGAGGAAGAGTGTTACTTGAGTGCCTACAAGGCTGCTGTCAGGGATGAAGAGAGCTTCCTAAGGCAAAAATCCAAAGCCTTATGGCTCAAAGAAGGTGATCACAACTCTAAGTATTTTCATAGAGTTGTCAAGTCCAACCAACACAGAAACCGTATACACGATGTTGAAGATGTCAATGGGATTCTCTTCACTGGGCCTCTTGTGGCTGAAAAGTTCGTCTCCCACTTTGAGTCTGTCCTTGGTGTCTCTGCTGACACTATCCCCGTGCACAATCCGAACTCTCTGTTCACTAAACAAGTCTCCCCCCAAGATGCTGCTTCTATGATCCAACCTGTTACGTCTGAAGAGGTGAAGACGGCGCTGTTTGATATGGAAGACAGTAAAGCTCCTGGCCCGGATGGGTATTCGGCTCGGTTCTTCAAGGCTGCTTGGGAAGTTATTGGTGCTGACTTCTGCCAGACTGTCAAGTCGTTTTTTCAATCTGGTAAGTTGCTTAAAGAGGTTAATGCTACGGTTTTAGCTCTTGTCCCTAAAACTGGTACCCCTAGACGTGTCACAGACTACCGTCCTATTGCGTGTTGTAATGTGATATATAAGTGCATCAGTAAAATCATTGCTAACAGAATCAAAAATGTCCTCAAATATATTGTCAATGAAAACCAGTGTGCTTTTATACCGGGCCGCCAAATCAGTGACAATATTCTCCTCACTCAGGAGCTTATGAGGAACTATCATAGGGATAGGATTCAAGCTAGATGTGCTTTTAAAATCGATATCCAAAAGGCCTATGATACGGTAGAATGGGGATTCCTCAATGATTGTCTTCATAAATTTGGATTTCCTGTTCAGATGATTAAGTGGATTATGTGTTGTATTACTACCACTTCCTTTTCGGTTGCTATCAATGGTGAACACAAGGGTTTTTTCAAAGGTAAGAGGGGTCTAAGGCAAGGTGATCCCGTGTCCCCTTATCTGTTCACGCTTGTTATGGAAGTCTTGTCCCTTATGGTCACAAGGAGAGTCAGGGAGTCTGAATGTTTTAAGTACCATTGGAGGTGTGAGAAAGTAGGCCTAACCCATCTTTGCTTCGCGGATGACCTATTTATGTTCTGTCATGGAGACTTAAATTCTGTGAATGTCTTAATGTCTGCGTTGGATGAGTTTAAAGAAGTCTCAGGTCTAGTGCCTAGTATTCCCAAAAGCACTGCTTATTTTGGGAATGTTGACCCGGATGTCCAGATTGCAATCGCTGAGTCTATCCAGTTTCATGTGGGGGAATTACCGGTCCGTTATCTTGGAGTTCCTCTTATATCATCCAGACTTAAACAGGTGCATTGCAGCCCTTTGATTGACAAGGTTAAACAAAAAATTCAGGATTGGAAGAATAAGTCCCTCTCGTTTGCGGGGAGGCTCCAACTTATCTCATCCGTCTTAAATTCTCTCCAGGTGTATTGGTCCTCTGTGTTCATTCTGCCTGTTTCGGTTTCTAAGGACATAGAAAAACTCATGAGGGGGTTCTTGTGGTGCCATGGAGAGATGAAACGTGGCAAGGCCAAGGTGAAATGGAAGGATGTGTGCACTCCCATGAAGCATGGTGGCCTTGGTTTAAAACTCCTCCGTACATGGAATCAAGCTCTTATTGCGAAACATACGTGGAATATTATATCTCACAAAGAGTCTCTTTGGGTCAAGTGGATCCATATCTATAGATTGGACAAGGGTAACTTTTGGGAATTTGACAAAAAAGAGGATACTTGCTGGAGTTGGAGAAAAATCATGGAGTGTCGAAACATTCTCCGTAACCACATTATCCATGTCATAGGCAATGGCGAAAGCACTTCAGTGTGGTTTGACAATTGGCACCCCCTTGGTCCCCTCTGCAATTTCATAACTCATCGTAACATGTGTGAAGGATCCCTCTCCAGATTTAGCAAAGTTAAGGATGTAGTTAGGCTTGGCAGCTGGCAATGGCCTGAGGACTGGCATAACAGATTCCCAGAGCTGTTCCAAACACCCTGCATCCCTATTTGTCCCTCCACCAATGACAAAGTCCAATGGCGAACGAATGAAGGTAAGTTAATTGATTTCACTGTGAGGGATGTCTGGGCTGATATTCGGGAAGTGAACGATGAAGTCCCGTGGTTCAAAGTAGTGTGGTTCAGTCAAAATATTCCCCGGCATGCGTTCATGTTGTGGCTTGCTGTGAAAAAGAGACTGAAAACACATGATGTGATAGGGATTTGGGCTGCTACAAACCATCTCACTTGCTGTTTCTGTAAAACCGTCCCTGACTCTCATGAACACTTGTTCTTTGAGTGTCATTATCCGAATTCTGTGTGGAAGGACCTGTCCCTTGTCACCAAATGGGGTAACATCCCAGACAACTGGCAAGACATTGTTTCCCACATGTGCACTCTGCCCAACAATGGCTCTATATGGAGTATCATCAATCGTCTCACCCTGGGGGCTGCCGTGTACTACATATGGCAAGAACGTAACCTTCGAATCAATGAACAAAGATCTAGGCCGCCAAGTGACCTCCTTAGGTTGATAAAAGAAGCTGTCCGGCTTCGGCTAATGGGGCTGCGGTTAGTGAAGACAAACACTTCGATCCAGGCTGCCAGAGTGTGGGATATTTCTGATGTTCAATGGGTTGTCAAACCCCCTCCCCCATGATATTCATTATGTTGCTGCTCTTCCTTCTGGTTCTTTGGTGGGCTGTTTGGATGGAAGCTGGGCTTAGCGAAAAAGTTCTTGAGAATGGGTTGAGAGATCCTCAATGGTTGGGGAAGAAAAACAACACACATCCTATGATTTCCTTCTATCTGCATACCCCACTGGTATGTAAGTATTACTGTCTGAACTGTGCCTTTGGGTCTGGGTCGGGCTGGGGTGGTTTTACAGGGTGGATGGGTCAGGGCTGGGCTTGTTTATTGGCTAACGATTTGTCTAAACACTGTTTTTCTCAGTTTTGTTGGAACAGATTGGGGCTGGTGGGTTGGGTTGGAGTTATAAGGGGGTGGAAGGTAGATATAACCCATAGTTCTTCTTGGTGTTATCTGGTGGATTGCTTTCTCTCTCTTTCTTGGTCTTTAGGTGTGTCTTGTTTCCCTTTCATTGTCACCCGAACAATTAATACTTGGAGACATATGTGGAGACTAGGATTTCTTAACATGTTGGGGATCAACATGAACACGGGAGTCATAAGGTTGGTCTGGCTAGGGGGATTGTCGTTTCGGTGTAGCCCAAATTTGTACCCCACCCCTATGCCAGGAACCCATCTAGGAATTAGAAGCCTTGGTCTTGTCTTTGAGTCGTTGTGTTACAGCACATTCAGTGCAGCTTTGGCTAACCAGGGTGGGAACATGGGTTGGGAAGTTGTTTTGTATTCTTATTATTTCCAGGATCGGACTTATATTACGAAATGGAGTTTGATGTCTCGGGCTGTCGTTACTTGGCTGATTATATGGGTCAGAGAGAACAAGAGCTGGTTGCATCAAATTTTTGAAGATTTCGAGCTTCGGGTCAGAGGGAATGGTGGTAAAAGAAACACTAAAAACACTGTTCGGCCTATGACTTGGTGGAAGGCCCAATACTGGGTTATTACAAAATGCACTATGTGGATTAATCTTTGGAAGACTACTGGAGTCATATCGTTGCCCCAGGCCTGCTATTTGAAAGCTCCCCTTCTAAGGCCCAATAAGGATAAGCATTGGGCTGCTGATGACAGGCTTTGGAAATGTGATACTGAAGTCGACGCGGTGAAGGCCCAATATTGGGTGGTGGAAGATCAAAAGAACATTAAGAAGACCAGGCCCAATCGCATAAAGGCCCACTGTACCAGTTCAAAGCAATTTAATCTTGTGTGGGCTGGTTTGCGTAATTGTATTTGGGCTTGGGAGTCTAGAGTATTAATTTTGTTTAAGTGGATCTGGTTAAAATTTAGACCCGGCTGTTTTGGGCTAAACTCTATATCATTTGGGCATTTAAATGTGGGTTGGGATCCTATCCAAGCGGTTAGGCTTAGAGTTCAAAACACTTGGTATTTTTGTGGGCCGCCCCTGTACTATGGGCCGCCTTGTATTTGGGTTAAGCACTACAGGTTAGGTAGTTTGTGGATCATGGTCCCGCAGGGTTGTATTTTCCTATATGTCCCTAGGCGTGGTTGTATGGTCTCTTATTTTTGGTCCCCAAGTTCTAGTTTGGGTGACGTGTCCGGGGGTATGCCCCCTTGATCTTGTAATTATTTTATTTCATCTATGATAGTTTGCCGGGCTATGCCCTTTACCCAAAAAAAAAAACCCTAAACCCTAAACCCTAAACCCTAAACCCTAAACCCTAAACCCTAAACCCTAAACCCTAAACCCTAAACCCTAAACCCTAAACCCTAAACCCTAAACCCTAAACCCTAAACCCTAAACCCTAAACCCTAAACCCTAAACCCTAAACCCTAAACCCTAAACCCTAAACCCTAAACCCTAAACCCTAAACCCTAAACCCTAAACCCTAAACCCTAAACCCTAAACCCTAAACCCTAAACCCTAAACCCTAAACCCTAAACCCTAAACCCTAAACCCTAAACCCTAAACCCTAAACCCTAAACCCTAAACCCTAAACCCTAAACCCTAAACCCTAAACCCTAAACCCTAAACCCTAAACCCTAAACCCTAAACCCTAAACCCTAAACCCTAAACCCTAAACCCTAAACCCTAAACCCTAAACCCTAAACCCTAAACCCTAAACCCTAAACCCTAAACCCTAAACCCTAAACCCTAAACCCTAAACCCTAAACCCTAAACCCTAAACCCTAAACCCTAAACCCTAAACCCTAAACCCTAAACCCTAAACCCTAAACCCTAAACCCTAAACCCTAAACCCTAAACCCTAAACCCTAAACCCTAAACCCTAAACCCTAAACCCTAAACCCTAAACCCTAAAACCCTAAAACCCTAAACCCTAAACCCTAAAACCCTAAACCCTAAACCCTAAACCCTAAACCCTAAACCCTAAACCCTAAACCCTAAACCCTAAACCCTAAACCCTAAACCCTAAACCCTAAACCCTAAACCCTAAACCCTAAACCCTAAACCCTAAACCCTAAACCCTAAACCCTAAACCCTAAACCCTAAACCCTAAACCCTAAACCCTAAACCCTAAACCCTAAACCCTAAACCCTAAACCCTAAACCCTAAACCCTAAACCCTAAACCCTAAACCCTAAACCCTAAACCCTAAACCCTAAACCCTAAACCCTAAACCCTAAACCCTAAACCCTAAACCCTAAACCCTAAACCCTAAACCCTAAACCCTAAACCCTAAACCCTAAACCCTAAACCCTAAACCCTAAACCCTAAACCCTAAACCCTAAACCCTAAACCCCAAACCCAAAACCCCAAACCCCAAAACCCCAAACACTAAACCCTAAACCCTAAACCCTAAACCCTAAACCCTAAACCCTAAACCCTAAACCCTAAACCCTTAACCCTAAACCCTAAACCCTAAACCCTAAACCCTAAACCCTAAACCCTAAACCCTTAACCCTAAACCCTAAACCCTAAACCCTAAACCCTAAACCCTAAACCCTAAACCCTAAACCCTAAACCCTAAACCCTAAACCCTAAACCCTAAACCCTAAACCCTAAACCCTAAACCCTAAACCCTAAACCCTAAACCCTAAACCCTAAACCCTAAACCCTAAACCCTAAACCCTAAACCCTAAACCCTAAACCCTAAACCCTAAACCCTAAACCCTAAACCCTAAACCCTAAACCCTAAACCCTAAACCCTAAACCCTAAACCCTAAACCCTAAACCCTAAACCCTAAACCCTAAGGATTCTCATTTTGCGTGACTTTTGTGTGTGTTTTTTTAGGTGCGATTTTGGAGACCAGGAGATTTTTAGGTTTCTTCACCATTTTCTCTTATTTTTCCTTTCTTTCTACCGTATTCTTCCTTTTCAAGCTGGTTAGGGATTCCATAAACCAGCTTTTCTTATTGATTTCTTCATTTAATCAATGGGAAAGTCTAGCAAAGTGAAAAAAACGGGTTCTCATAAGTCTGATCCGCCAGATCCGATTTTGGCGGGAAAATTCTGGGCTACCGAAGGGATGACTTCTGATGATGAAGGTGGGGATTCGATGGAAAAAGGGAAGTGTAATAAAGGTCTGGGAGTCAGAGAAACAACAACGAAGAAAAAAAGAGGAAGTGAGAGCATGAAAGTTAATCGTGATGCTGATTTCTACAAGAAAGATGATCGGAATAAGGAAAACATCCAAACAAACGTTGCTGGTGGCATCAAAACTAGGGCTCAATACAACAGCTTAAAGATGAAGGGAGGGGAAGCGATTCCGAATGAAGAAGACAACAGAACCAACGCAATCGGAGAGGAGGTTAAGGAAATTGAAGCTGAATTTAGTGAGACTAATCCAAAGATGGGCATGGACAATAGAGGCATCGACGAAATCGGAATGGAAGTGACCGGATTCAGGGCAGAACAGGGGAACACTATTGAATGTTGTGTGAATGAAAACCCAAGGGAGAATATTGAAGATCATAATTCGGTATACTCAGCAATTTCCCTTCACAGCTCCAATAATCAACAATCTGCTCCAACTATCTCTGACCAAGAAGATGATGTGAGGTCAGGTACTTTCATGTCTCCTACTGATTACTCGTTGGATATCTTTAGAATTGTATCTGAATACCTTGTTAAGGCCCCAATTATTGATAAAGGTAGGAATATGAAAGATGATATCAGTAGTGATATAATGGGATTGGATGAATTTAGAGAGAAGCTTAATAAATGGCTCATGGTAGAATGTAACAGTAGTAATATTCAGAATTGGAGTTATTCGGCTGAGCTGTTAAATGCTATGGATAAAGAGTTACAGAGAATTAGGAGTGAGTGTCTAGCTGTCCCAATGAGTGGTAAAAGGAAAACTGTGGAGAGTAACCCACTATTGGATGTTAATGATCAGCTTACCAGTAATGGTAGTTATGTAAAGCAGGGTACTAGTACTACGGGTAAGAAATTGAAAATGAGTTTGAACAAAGAGAAAAGAGAGAGTAAGCTGGACCCAACAGCTAAAAAGCATCATGTTGTATGGGCATCCAAAAACAGGAGCTCCAAGAAAAACATGGCAAAGATGCAATTTTCAGGTGAATTTAGGAGATTTCAATTTTCGGATAACTTGTTTGTGAATGCTGATTATAAGCCTGGGGATTCCAAATTTGTTATAAATAGGAGGAAGCCAAATAAATTGAAACCTCCTAAGGAGCAAAGACAGGATTGGCTTTATAAAAAAGGAAAATCAGAAGAGAAGGAGATAAAGGTGCCAGGAATGGATGTGAGTTTTACCCTAAAAAAATCGATATTAAACATTGGGCCTATCAAACCTTTGGAATTCACAGCTAAAAGTGGTATTAATGAAACTGAAGGCAAAGAGGTAAGCACAGCTGAAGGAGTGGAAACCAATATGATGACTGATGAAAATGAGCAGGGGAAGCAACAAATGTCCTATGCGGATATGGTGGATGGAAAAAAGTCAAATAGTTGCTTATCCAAGATCAAATATTACCCTCCTGTTATCAGACCAGATGGGCAAAAAATCATTGTGGTGGAACCAAGAATTATTGCCAAAGCTAAAGAAAGATATAAAAATTATCTATATGGTTATTTTGTTGGTTCTAATCCATCACTTGCTTATGTTCGATTCAACCTCACCAGAATGTGGAGAGCCTATAATATAGAAGAGGTTACTTTTAATGGAACAGGTATTTTTATGTTCAAATTTAGAGACGAAACTGGTCTGAATGAAGTGCTAAAGTTAGGACCTTGGATGGTGGGTAATCTTCCCTTATGTGTAAACAAATGGGATGCTGGAATGTGCCTCACTAGAACTGCCCCCAAAACCATTCCAGTATGGATTATTCTTCAGGACCTCCCCCTTGAATTATGGGATGCTGAGATTATCTGTCGTGCAGCAAGTTGCATAGGTAACCCATTAACCTTTGACAAAACCACCAAACATAAATGTGATAATCCTGAGGATGCTGGTGGCTATGCTAGAGTGCTTGTTGAGATAAATTTGGAATGTGAATTTCCGAATGCAGTTAAGGCTTATTATGCTGATAATGGGATCATCCCTGGCCAAAGTGTGGATGTCAAAGTTGAGTATCAAAACAGGCCTCTAAAGTGTGAATTCTGTAAAGTATATGGGCATAATTATTTAAACTGCAAAGAGAGACCCAAAACTGAAGATGAGCTAGCAAAGGAGAGGCAACAACAGGCTGAAAAAGGCAATAATCTGGGAATGAACAAAAATAAACAGGTTGCTCAGACTGATGCGGATGGTTTTACCATGGTGGTTAACAGGAAACATAACAACTATAAGAATCAGCATGTGGGTAATTATAGGGGTGCTAACATGAATGAGGGACAGGAGCAGTTGACATCAAAAAAACAGGTGCAGGGGATCCGAATCCGAGAAGATCAGAATACAAGGAAACAAGAAGAAGCTAACAAGGATGATGGAGCTTCTACATCAGGGGTCAAAAAGAATGTTGGAGAGGAGAAACAAATGGCCAAAGATTCCCGAATGAGGCAGGTAGCAGGCAATTATAAACAGAAAAACAAGGGAGCCAAAATCACTGTTATTGAAGGAAATGAAAGCTTTAAGCTTGTGGATGAAGAGGGGCAGGAAATTGGTAACACAACAGTTAGCAAAGCCACTAGATTCTCAACAGTTAACCAGAAAAAGAAGGAATTGAAAACCAATGCCATTGAGACAAAGAATCAGTTCACTGTACTTGATGAAGAGGAACCAGAGGGTGATAAAGAGGGTAAGAATGAGTCCAGTCAGGTTGACCAACAACAAGAGCTTCATGAAATTAACAAGAATTGGAATAAAACTCAGGAAAACATTCTTAACAAGAAGTACTTTGATTATTTAACTCCCCAACAAAAAGGAGAGGCCCTGGATTATATCATCAATAAGACAGTTCCTGCAAAGAATGTGCTGAATGGATGGAAGAAATCTCTAATAAATTATTTTGTTCACTTATGCAGCATTCATAATTTTTCTGCAGGTATTCTAGCTGTTCAAGGGGATGATTATGAGATGGAAACTGATTTAGAGAATGAAGATGAGCATTGATGTGTGAAATGTGTAGTAAATAAATCGGTCAAGTTTTAAAAATGGAAAAACCTACAAAACCACACACTAACGGCAAGTGTACCGGTCGCAGTGTAGCAGAGCAAGTAAGTCCGGAATATCGAACCGTGGACACAATATGGCGACTCTCGGTACTAAACCTCTGTCAACTCCTAGCCTAATAATTTGGATTTTTTAGAATTAATTTAAACTAAATGCAAGTAAGATAAAAGCAATTAAAATAAATAACACATAAACGAGAACAGAAATCTAAGAACACTGAATCAAACTCAGATAATATGGAAGGCAACTACCTAGGTCTAGAATCCTACCCGCAGACTCACAACTCTCGGAATCGAATAATGGATTGGCTACCAGGTTTTCTAAAGATACGCCCGACCCAGGAAACCCCTAAAGCATGCTAGATCACCTCCCGGTCTCACTAACACCTCTCAGAAAATCCTAAGGGACGTGTAAATCACTGGTTACTAGTTCGGATCACCTCCCGGTCTCACCTCACTAGGGAATGCTAAGGTACTCGAAAGACTCGCTCACCTCCCGGTCTCGCTAGTCACAACACACCTAAAAATGTGAAGGAGTAATCTAATTGGCTTGGAAATAATTCGGAATTACAAGAATCTAAAGACACACTAGGCAAGGATCACCTCCCGGTCTCACCTCTACCCGATACCTAAAGATCTAGACAACCCGACACCCTATCACCTCCCGGTCTCAAGGAATGGCAGAATACCTAAGTCCTCTAAACTCTCAAATCAAGTTCCTATGGAATTAGACGTCAAAAACCATAAACTAGTCACAAGCACAAAGCAGGCAACCTAACATGCATCTATAACTGAAAGACATTCAACAAGACACATGTGGAACTATCAAAGATCATAAATTAGACTTAAATACGCAAAAGCATTATAACCAAACTCAATTAAATCTTTACCAAAACATAAGCCAATTATATAATTAAACGAATCCGAAAGTCATAAGAATGCTAAGTATTCATCATAACGACCTAGGTAGCCTAAAAAGTTTAGCTATTCATAACAACGAAACAAGATAAAAACAAAGGTTCAAAATAATATATAGTCATTGTACTAATATTTATAAACACGAAGTAAATAAATATAAAGCCAAAAATTATTATAGTCGAACCCGTGCCTTCTGCCCTTCAATTAACCTCTATGTTTGAAGCTGCTTGTTCGAGTTATTCCTGGCGGCTGTCACTTCGATCAATATAATACCCCCTTTTGATAATATGTGCCGCGCGATATATAGAATGTCATAGGGTTTTTCTTCTTTTTCTATTTCTTTTTTTTCGTTGACTTTTCTTTACTTTTGGCCCAACATCTTGGCCTTTTATTTCACGAGAGACATTTTGTCTCTTTTATTTTTTTTTAATTATTATTATTATTATTAAACTTCAAGCTAGAATAAGGTGTTCCTTGGCTCGACCAAAGTTACTCGTTTATGCTCCAACGTCCAAGAACTCCTACTCTCAAGTGTTGGTGTCTCGATTAAAATTCTTTCGTTTTGAGCTCATTTTCTCCAAACACCTATAAAATAATAAAATACATAAATACATAATAAAAACGACACAAAACGAATAGAAACCTGACCAAATAATATACAAAATACATAGGAAAAGAGATGTGTTTTGCAACACATCAAACATCCCCACACTTAAACCTTTTTCGTCCCTGAAAAAGCATAGAATGGAATCATAACCAGGACCTTCGGTTTCCAAACTCTATTAATACTTTTTATTAATTAGGCAAAACAACATATTAACTGCAACTGCTGGTATTGTGATCCACCTAAACCCAACCACCGACTAATCAAGCCCTTTTCGTGTTTTATCAATTAGGTTCAATTTAGCTCAATCATCTAAGGGTCTCACACTCAAGAATCATAACTCTATCCTAATCCCGAATCAAGCTTATAAGGTAAAGATTAATATCTACCACTTTATATAAACGCCCTTATGTATTTAAAATCAAATATGATGGAAGATGGATGAAGTTTATGAGCTTAGACACTTTTTTTTTCATACCTAACCCAGAGGTTGTCTCAATCAGAGTCACCATCCCCAAGAGCGACAGCATGAGCTTCAGTATTTTTTTTTTTTTTTTTTAGTCTAACTCAATTGATGGATATGTGGAATTTTTTTTCGGGCGCCACTTTTCACCAGATTTATTCTCATAAAAAGGATCAAGTGTGCCATTTGATTCAAAATACTTATAGGCATTTACTTATAGTGGTACCTCTTATACTATCAACGGTTTCAGACTCGGCCATTCATCCTAAGGTGAGAACCCACAAGATTTCATGATTATATTTATTTCGTATATTATAACACTACTCGGGAAACTATCACAATCGGCTGGGCCTACCAACACATCACAGGCAACATGTTCTCTACCTTTATATTCTCTTATATATAATATTCAAAAACCGAAAAAAAATCCTAATTCTACCTATCACTTTCCATTTAAAATCACACAAAATCAGGGACATTTTTTTTACTCTACCTACAACTAAGCAAAATAAAGACGAAGTCTCCCATCCCCACACTTAGAAAGGCACAATGTCCTCAATGTGCTCTAGGATACAACGCAAACTAAAAAAAAAATGCAAAAGTAAAGAAGAAATAAATAAAATATATAACAACAAAATAAATGGAACGAACTCCCCTGTAATATGTGGCGATAGCTCGCAGAAAGTGTCCCGTCCGTCCATCATCTACAACCGTATAGCATTTCCTTCGCGGCCATAGTCAGAATCCTGCAAAAATAAACTAAAAACAAACTGAAAGTAAAATGACTCAATGACAAGTGAGATGCCTGTTTACAAAAATAAATTTAAGATCGACCCCCACCCGAATTGAGATTGAGTACGGGGGAGGGGAGATCCAGCAATGAAAAGGCCATGGCAATCCCACAAGACTCGACCAAAATGAAAATAGATAAAACTGACTCAAATAAATTAAAATACAAGACTCAATTACACGAAACATAATAAAATAAAAGAAAGCAAGGAAAACATACCTGGATCAGCACGGTGGTGGTCAGTGGCGGGTGATAATGATAATGGTGGAGGTTATGTGGCTTTTTTTAGGGTTTTTTTTAAACGAAAATAAAACCAACCTCAAACCTCGAACGGATGAAATATTTCCACGCTAAAGACAAGTATAATATCCTGCAAAACTAAGTAGAAACAAAAACGCACACATGCAAACACACAAAATAAACACATAAAAGAAATATATACAAACTCTACAAATTTGGGTTGTCACCCGTGTGATCCTATTCTTATCAAGCACTCTAACCTGGATCAACGAGGATATCTACACCATCCTCATGTAAATCAATCGTCCCACTTATGTTATCTCTCCCAAGGCACGATCTTTTCCACCTAAATCTAAGGTCACCAGAAAATATTCTTAAATGCGAGTGGTGAATCAGGATCCTATCCCCACACTTAGATTTATTCACTACCTCAAGTCTAGATTTAAACAGTGCCTTATTCTCCTCATCTCTCTTGTGCTCACTTTCACACTCGTGGGATAGCAAAATATGAACCGAGGGCTCATCCATCACCTCCTCGGAACTCTCAACAACCTTAACTACCTCTAACCTATCGGGAGGCTCACCGGCTGCACAACCCGGATCATGCTCCACAGGAACTACAGTCTCTATCTCTACCTCCTGCCTCTCTTCTATTTGGTGCCGCCTATCTAATAAGTCTACTCCACAGATGTAGTTAATGCACCGGTCGACATGTGACATGAAAGTGCCAAGAAAGCACACAGATTCGACCTAACTACTCATACTCTCCCTTGACCTATTAACACTAAAGGAACTATACTAGAATAAGAAAAACAAATGGCAAATAAACAAAAATATATTTTTTTATAAAATTAAAAATAAAAATCTACCAAACTAAGAAAGCAATAAAATGACTAGATCCCCGACTCGGGTCGTCACCGAAAGCGCACTGTGTCCCCGGCAACGGCGCCAAAAACTTGATGTGTGAAATGTGTAGTAAATAAATCGGTCAAGTTTTAAAAATGGAAAAACCTACAAAACCACACACTAACGGCAAGTGTACCGGTCGCAGTGTAGCAGAGCAAGTAAGTCCGGAATATCGAACCGTGGACACAATATGGCGACTCTCGGTACTAAACCTCTGTCAACTCCTAGCCTAATAATTTGGATTTTTTAGAATTAATTTAAACTAAATGCAAGTAAGATAAAAGCAATTAAAATAAATAACACATAAACGAGAACAGAAATCTAAGAACACTGAATCAAACTCAGATAATATGGAAGGCAACTACCTAGGTCTAGAATCCTACCCGCAGACTCACAACTCTCGGAATCGAATAATGGATTGGCTACCAGGTTTTCTAAAGATACGCCCGACCCAGGAAACCCCTAAAGCATGCTAGATCACCTCCCGGTCTCACTAACACCTCTCAGAAAATCCTAAGGGACGTGTAAATCACTGGTTACTAGTTCGGATCACCTCCCGGTCTCACCTCACTAGGGAATGCTAAGGTACTCGAAAGACTCGCTCACCTCCCGGTCTCGCTAGTCACAACACACCTAAAAATGTGAAGGAGTAATCTAATTGGCTTGGAAATAATTCGGAATTACAAGAATCTAAAGACACACTAGGCAAGGATCACCTCCCGGTCTCACCTCTACCCGATACCTAAAGATCTAGACAACCCGACACCCTATCACCTCCCGGTCTCAAGGAATGGCAGAATACCTAAGTCCTCTAAACTCTCAAATCAAGTTCCTATGGAATTAGACGTCAAAAACCATAAACTAGTCACAAGCACAAAGCAGGCAACCTAACATGCATCTATAACTGAAAGACATTCAACAAGACACATGTGGAACTATCAAAGATCATAAATTAGACTTAAATACGCAAAAGCATTATAACCAAACTCAATTAAATCTTTACCAAAACATAAGCCAATTATATAATTAAACGAATCCGAAAGTCATAAGAATGCTAAGTATTCATCATAACGACCTAGGTAGCCTAAAAAGTTTAGCTATTCATAACAACGAAACAAGATAAAAACAAAGGTTCAAAATAATATATAGTCATTGTACTAATATTTATAAACACGAAGTAAATAAATATAAAGCCAAAAATTATTATAGTCGAACCCGTGCCTTCTGCCCTTCAATTAACCTCTATGTTTGAAGCTGCTTGTTCGAGTTATTCCTGGCGGCTGTCACTTCGATCAATATAATACCCCCTTTTGATAATATGTGCCGCGCGATATATAGAATGTCATAGGGTTTTTCTTCTTTTTCTATTTCTTTTTTTTCGTTGACTTTTCTTTACTTTTGGCCCAACATCTTGGCCTTTTATTTCACGAGAGACATTTTGTCTCTTTTATTTTTTTTTAATTATTATTATTATTATTAAACTTCAAGCTAGAATAAGGTGTTCCTTGGCTCGACCAAAGTTACTCGTTTATGCTCCAACGTCCAAGAACTCCTACTCTCAAGTGTTGGTGTCTCGATTAAAATTCTTTCGTTTTGAGCTCATTTTCTCCAAACACCTATAAAATAATAAAATACATAAATACATAATAAAAACGACACAAAACGAATAGAAACCTGACCAAATAATATACAAAATACATAGGAAAAGAGATGTGTTTTGCAACACATCAAGCATACTGAGTCAGAAGAGGATGTGGAATCTGAGACTGATGGCACGGCGGTTTTCATGAAAGATGATACAATACAGCAGCAGGAAACTACTGAGGTGGCAGATATGGTGGTTGATAATATTGGTAAAGACCAAAATTCAGTGGATCAGCGGAATGAGGTACAAACTATCCTGGGTAATGGAGTTTAAAGTTCTCACTTGGAATGTGCGTGGGCTGGCCAAGAAAGATCACCAGGATCAGGTAATTAGACTTATGCAAGAAAATGGTGTTAGTGTGTGTTGCATTCTAGAATCACATCTAAATGCTGGTAAACTTGGAATGACCTGTAATCGTGTGTTTAGAAGTTGGGAGTGGGTGTCGAATATGGTCCATTGTCAAAACTGGGTTCGAATTATTGTTGGGTGGGATCCAAATAATGTGGATATGATGGTTATAGATCAAAATGAACAAGCTATTCATTGCCTGGTTAAGCCCTTAACTGGTCACAATGAATTCTATTGCTCGTTTATCTATGGAAATGTTAGAGCATATAAAAGGAGACCGTTATGGGGGGATCTGTGTAGATTTAATAGTACTCTTCACAATGAACCTTGGATGGTTGTTGGAGATTATAATGTCATCTTGCACCCTTCTGAAACCTCGAGTGGACAATCAGAAGTCACTGGTGCAATGGATGACCTTATAGAATGCTGCAACATGGTGGGGCTACAAGATATGGTGAGCTATGGTCTACGATTTACCTGGAATAAATCGCCAGGAAACACTGACGGTCTTCTTAAAAAACTAGACCGTGTCATGGCCAACTGTTTCTTTGCTGATAAGTTTCCAAGTGCAAAGGCTGAATTTCTCCCTTTCTGGACATCTGATCATTCACCGAGTATAGTCTCATTCCCCAACATTAGGAACAAGTGGAAGCCGAAACCATTTAAATTCATGAACTTTCTCACTAAGAAACCTGGGTTTAAAGAAGTGGTTGCCAATGGTTGGAATGTGAATGTTGTGGGGTTGAAAATGTATAAAGTGGTCAAGAAGCTACAAGCCTTGAAATCTCCCCTTAGAAAATTCAACAAAGAGGAAGGGTTTAGTCGACAAAAACTGGATAAGTTAAGAGTGGAATTGGGAAGAGTCCAAATGGAAGTTGAGGCTGATCATAGTAACAAGATTCTAAGAGAAGAAGAAGCAATCTATGTTCATGCAATTAAACAACTTTCGTTAGATGAAGAATTATTGATGAAACAAAAGGCCAAAGTGACATGGCTTAAGGAAGGGGATCAAAATTCCAAATACTTCCACAACGTTGTCAAAGGGATCCAGCAAAAAAGCAGAATTAATTCGATTTGTGACACTGAGGGGAATTATTTTCAAGGAGAGGAGGTGGGGCCACAGTTTGTAAAATACTATGAAGCCTTACTGGGTACTCAAAACCAGGTTGCCCCTATAAGACAGCCTGAAGTTCTGTTCAGAAACAAGCTGCCTGATAATGTCGCTACGGAAATGGTCAGAGAGATCACAAGAGCTGAAATAAAGGAAGCCATGTTCAACATAGAAGATGATAAGGCTCCAGGTCCGGATGGGTATACCTCAAAATTTTTTAAAGTAGCCTGGGATATTGTTGGAAATGATGTTTGCGAAGCTATCCAGGAGTTTTTTACGAATGGAAAGCTATTGACACAGGTAAATGCAGCTATTATCTCTCTAATTCCTAAATCTAACACTCCTAGTACTGTTGCTGATTACAGGCCTATAGCATGTTGTAATGTCTTATACAAATGTATCACCAAGATCATTTGTGAAAGACTCAAGACTGGTTTGAACAGTATCATAGACGATTGTCAAAGTGCTTTTGTTCCTGGGAGAGTGATAAGTGACAATATTCTGTTGACTCAAGAACTGGTCAGAAATTATCAACAAAAAAGAGGTGAAGCTAAAGTTGCCCTCAAAATTGACCTACAAAAAGCTTATGACACTGTGAATCATAGCTTCATGGATCAATGCCTGACACACTTTGGAGTCCATCCGGATATGAGAAAGTGGATCATGACTTGCCTCACTACAGCATCGTATTCAATCAATGTTAATGGCGATCCTCATGGTTACTTCAAGGGACAAAGAGGTCTGAGACAAGGGGACCCAATGTCTCCTTATTTGTTTACTATGGTGATGGAGGTCTTAAATCTAATTATAAAAAGAAACATAGAGCAAATAGGAAATTTTCAGTATCATTGGAGATGTGAGGAGCTGAAAATAACTCATCTATGCTTTGCAGATGACCTGTTTGTGTTTGTGCATGCAGATAGGGACTCAGTGAACACCATTCGTAGATCTCTTGAAGAATTCAGCAGTGTTTCTGGATTAGTCCCCAACATGAGCAAGAGTACATTATACTTTGGCAATGTGGGGAATACAATCAAAGAAGACATTAAAGCTATCTTGCCATTCAGAGAAGGTACTCTCCCAGTGAAATATTTAGGAGTACCCCTTCTATCTAAGAGGCTGTATTCGAAAGATTGTAAATGCTTGGTTGATAAAGTAAAGAAGAGAATAGGTGATTGGAAAAATAAATTCTTGTCTTTTGCGGGGAGACTGCAATTAATAAAATCGGTCCTATCCTCTATGCAAATTTATTGGGCATCGGTATTCACCCTCCCTTCTAATATAGTTGATGATATTGAAAATCAGTTGAGGAAATTTTTATGGAGCCAGAGTGACCAACACAGAGGCAAGGCACGGGTTAGCTGGCAGGAGGTTTGTAGACCCAAATGCCAAGGTGGATTAGGTATAAGATCTCTAAAAGATAGAAATATTGCTCTTATGTCCAAACACATATGGAACATTATCACTGATAAAGACTCCATATGGGTTAAATGGATAAAGGTGCATAAATTGAGAGGGAGGGATGGTAGTGAAAGAAGTTTTTGGGACATCAGAGTTGAAGATGGGGCTTGCTGGAGTTGGCGGAATATTCTTGATAATAGACAGGTCATTCGACCTCACTGTGAGATGGTCATTGGGGATGGATCTGCAACATCTGTCTGGTATGACAAATGGCATATTCATAGCCCTTTGGGGGAGATTATTACTAAACGTGAAATTGCTAGGGCTGGTTTGACATTGGCAACAAAGGTGGCTGATATAGTGGAGAATGGTGCCTGGAAATGGCCACAAGATTGGTACCAAAAATATCCGTTTTTATGTGATCAACAGCCACCAATCCTTAGACAAGGTGTTAAAGATAGGGTGCAGTGGAGAGATAACAATGGGAAGCTGGTGCCTTTTACTACAAAAATTGCATTTGAAGATATTTGTTGCAGATATGAGACTGTGGACTGGCACAAGACAATATGGTTCAGTCAATGCATACCAAGACACGCCTTCATTACATGGCTGGCCTTTAAGCACAGGCTTCTTACACAAGACAGGCTGAGCAATTGGCAGCCACAAATTGATCAGGTATGCCCTTTTTGTAAGCAACAACCAGATAGCCACCACCACTTATTTTTTGAATGTGATATACCTCACCAAATCTGGATATTGACTCAAAAATGGGGAGAGTTTAACCGCCCACCTGATAATTGGATTGAATGTATTGCCCATTGTAGTGGTCTCAAGAGAAACAAATCAATTAATAGTGTCATATGGAGACTATTGTTGGCTGCCACAGTTTACTTTATATGGCAGGAGAGAAACCTAAGATTATTCCAGAAAAAGAGGAGAAATGTGGAGGACATTCATAAATTGATTATCGAATCTGTTCGATTGAAGCTTATGGGTCTCAATATTCGATCCAGCAACATGGCTATTCAAGCAAGTCAGAAATGGGGATTTGAGTTGATTGTAAAACCAAAAAAGGCCGATGGAAACACTAATAAGCATTAAGGTTAAGTGGGTGAAGGAAGCAAAGCTGGGCACCTTTGATCTGTTTAGCACGAAAGGTATGCATATGAGAATCCATTTTAGTTTTTGTAGGTTTATTCTTGCTGTGTCTTTGTTATTTATGGAGAGGAGGATTGGTTGGGGCTGGCTCTGGAGTGAGTTTCTTGAGTGGTCTAATGGGCTTGGGAGGGATGAGGTTGGTACACAATGCACACACTGCACCACTATTAAATCTGTGAGGTTTTTAGATAGAGGGCTAGGATGCTTGGGTTGGCTCTGCTTGGATTGGGGAGGGAGATTGAGGAAGGGTTGGCTAGAATCCGGGTGTGTAAACACCTTCCGATTGGTTGAGTCTTCTTTTTGGAGTGCTTTGATTGTGTGGTCGTGTCATGTGCTGTTCGTGTGTCTATTTTTTGATCTATTAGAGGTGCCTAGGCTGCCTTCTATGCCGAGTCACTCTAATTCAGCGATTGGTAACGGGATGTTAGGATACAAGCCAAGGATGTTAGTGGCTTTAAACCATGGAGAGATAAGGATGGAGTGTTCCATTGGTTTTTTGACGATTTTTCTGGTGGCGTTTCTTTTCTATCTTTTTTCTTTTTTCCTGGCCAACCAGTGGAACCAAACCCACTTCTGTGTCTTCAACTTTTTTGAGCCTCTCTTCGTTTGCGAGTCATGGTCTGGGGTGGTTTGTTTCCAGGGCTGGGTTTGTTTTCTTTACTTATGTTTTTTGCAGGGTAAAAGTGAAGAGGAATTGAAACAAGCTTTTTCAAACAATCATGGAGCTCCAAGCTGCTATATGGAAGTTATGTATGCTGGAAGTCAACTGCAACAATTGAAGATTGGAAATGAAAGTCAACTGCCTCTACAAATAAAATCCAAACGTTCAGATCCAAGCTTGCATATTGTATGTATTAGGCCTGGTCCACGATCACAGGCCCAAAGTGTTAATACTAATATTGTTCATGAGGTTATAACATTGAATTTGAAAGTGGACCAGCCCATGATGATGGCCGATTGGAACAAAGGGCCTGGATTTCAAGCGCAGGCCCAAAAGGAAATGCTGGATATGATGCAATTGAACTGGCCCACAAATAGCATTAATAAAAAGAATAGCTTCTCAAAGGTAAGTCTTTTTCATTGGGTCAGACGGGTCATAAATTATATGTGTATTGGACCTAACAATGCCATATTAATTATGGAAGTGTCTAAAGATTGTGGGTTCATTAGTTTATTATGTGCAAAAAATAAAAAGAAAAGAATGTTAGGAAAGAAATGTTTCATCCTAATGATGCCACCAAAATGGTGGAGGTTAGTAAAGATCATGGGATGTTTTTTCCTTCATTTCCTTCGTGAGACTTATGTTACTATCACACCAAATGTGGAGTTCCAACGGGATCATACTTGGGAAATATGTATCAAATCGTGGAAAGAGCAGGGGACTTGGCTTGTTTTTAAAGAATTGGTACCTAAATGGAATGATAGATTGAGAAAGCGAATGAGCAAGATTGAAGATGCAAGACAAGAAGATCACTAGGAATCGTAATGAAGATTTGGTTATCAATATTGTTATGTATAGTTTCTTTCGTAATTTTAGATTAGCTATGGCTAGACGGATTGGTATGTGTTTGTTTTACTTTTGGACCACGGGGATCACATAATTATGTGTTTTTGGCCCCTTTTTCGGGCTATGCTGTTTTCTAGTCTGGCGGTTTGGTCTGGGCTAGCAGCTTAGTCTTTTTGTACTTTTTTGTTTATTTTTATATATTTGCCTGGGGTACCGTCCCCTTTCCCAAAAAAAAAAAAAAAAAAAAAAAAAAACCCTAAACCCTAAACCCCAAACCCCAAACCCCAAACCCCAAACCCCAAACCCCAAACCCCAAACCCCAAACCCCAAAACCCTAAAACCCTAAACCCTAAAACCCTAAACCCTAAACCCTAAACCCTAAAACCCTAAACCCTAAAACCCTAAAACCTAAAACCCTAAACCCTAAACCCTAAACCCCTAAAACCCTAAAACCCTAAAACCCTAAACCCTAAACCCTAAACCCTAAACCCTAAACCCTAAAACCCTAAAACCCTAAACCCTAAACCCTAAACCCTAAAACCCTAAAACCCTAAAACCCTAAAACCCTAAAACCCTAAACCCTAAACCCTAAACCCTAAAACCCTAAAACCCTAAACCCCTAAACCCCTAAAACCCTAAACCCTAAACCCTAAACCCTAAACCCTAAACCCTAAACCCTAAACCCTAAACCCTAAACCCTAAACCCTGCACACTCTCCGTTCCTCTCTCTCGTCTGGCGATTTTGGCGATTTCCAGCGATTTCTTTTTTCCCGCTTATTTCCTTCGTTTTTCTTCCAGATTGTTTAATCTCTCCTTTGATTAACAATCTTCGTTCATTGATTATTGTTCTAATCAATGATTCCAGTGCTGCAAATGGGTAATTCAAGCCATTTGGAAGCAAAACCGCCTGATCCTGTTTCGAGCCCTCAATCTGGATTTTCGTCTGATGATGTTTTGATGACTTTGCAATCATCTGAGGATTCTTCGCAGCATCTTAACATCGAATTGAAGGAGAATTCAGTGGATATTCCTTTTAATTCTGAATTGAAAGGTAATGTTACTGTTCCATTGGTTCGAACTCAATTTTCTGATGGTTTGGTTTGTAATGTGTTCTCTGAATCCTTTGCTAACAATTACTCGTCTCATAACTACTCTGATTCTGATTCTGAACCTCATATGATTCGAGTATTGATTTCAAACAAGGGTGGGAAACCAGTTTATGCTTCAATCCCTGCTCCTAGGGGTCCTTTGTCTGCTTTTGATCCTAATTTGGAAGGTATGATTCTTCGATTCATTGGTAATTCTGAATTAGATCCCATTTTTACACGTTACATGCATATCCTGCTGCTGCAATCTGTTGTTGATCCTAAGTTTGAGGATGAGTTTAAAAAGCTTATGGTGAAAATTGGGTCAGAATTTGTGATTAGAAGGGATTGTAAGCTCTTGGAGGATGTTTGGTTTGATATTGATTCAGTTAAATGGTTGACTGTTGAGTGCAAAGGCTTATCCACTGTTGTTCCCATTTTTTCTGATGGTTTGAATATTGAGTTCCATAAGCATTATAGTTTGTTGTTTAGGGAGGCTGGTCAAAGTAAGAATGTGGATAGGTTTTTTCAAACAGGGGATAGGATGCTGTTAGCTTTGTCTGCAGCTTTTAATGATCAGTGGTCAAGTGGTTGGCACAGGATAGTATGTGGTTTTAGGAGGGGTGATCAGGGGACAGGGGTAAAAGAGTCTGAGCAGGTTGATATGGAACAGGAAAATGATATGGAGATAGTTCAGACCTTGGCTTTGCTGCTGAAAAGGAAAATTTTATATAGGGATAAGGTATTGTATGATATTCAAAACTGTTTTGTGGATGAAACACCAGACTGTATAACCAAAGGTGCTGGTAAGAAGAGTAGGAGGGAGCCTGAGAAACCTCCTGAGTTGATTGTTACTCCCATGGGAAAGAGAGTTATTAATCTCTTGAAGTATAAGAGGGAAGGTGAGATTGCTAAAAAGAGGGGAATTCAAGCTTGTAAAGAATTCCTGAAGGCAGGTTTTAATGTGGGAAAATCTTCTGAAATGCCAGATTGTAATGATGGGCCTTCCTTTTATTATGAAACAGTTACTTTTGGTGAGAATTGTATTGCTGAATTGGAGATGGATGAGGTACTTGCTGATATGGATAAAGATGGGAATGTGGAGATTTCTGATCCTAAGGGTCCTAAGAAGGGGGATAAAGTGTCTAAGAAGGTTTACTTGAAGAAGACCATGAAGGATATTATGGATGCTATGAAGAATAAGCTGAACAAAATTAAGGCATTGAGCAGGCCTAAGGGGAATACAGTTGACCCTGCTCATAATCCTTTGTTGAAAACAGTGCTTGGGACTATTCCTACTGTGCCTAATATAGTCTTTGATGCTAAAGTTGATAGTTCAGGCAAAGTGGTGAGTAATATAGAGAAGATTATTGCTGAGCAACTGAGTCAAATGCAAAAGCAGCAGGCTGAACTGGAGAAGCAGAAGAGGGAATTAGAGGCTAAGGATGTGGAATTGGCCAGATTGAAGATGGGAAACATTAATCAGGAGAATAGTGTGGAAGCTGAAAAGAAGTCTGAGACAGTCCAAAAATCTTATGCTGGTATAGTCTCTGGCAAGGAGAAAACTGAGACCTCTAAGGTTCTTGCTTTTATCAAGCCTACTGTTCTTGAAACTGGTGAAAAAGTTGTTTTAATTAAGAAGGAAATGGTTGCAGCAGTGAGAGAAAAGTACAAGTTACATATGTATGGGTATTTTGTAGGCACAGAATGCACCTTGGCTTGGGCCAGATTCCACTTATTGAAAATGTGGAAAGTTTATGGGCTGGAGGATGTTTCAACAAATGGTAAGGGTATTTTTTATTTCAAGTTTAAAAATGAAAAGGGTATGGAAGATATGGTGAAAGCTGGGCCATGGTCTGTGAGGTCTATACCTTTATGTGTTAAGAAATGGGAAGTGGGGGTAAATTTGGAAATACAGGAGCCTTGTTCTATTCCTGTATGGATAACTGTTAGTGAGATTCCTGTTGAATTATGGAATAAAGAGGGATTATGTAGTATTGCTAGTTGTTTAGGTAATCCTATTACCTTTGATGCTGTTACATTTGATAAATGTGACAAAGGGGGAACAGCTAAGTTTGCTAGGATTTTGGTTGAAATTCCTGTGATGGAATATTTTCCTATAACTGTTAAAGCTGTGTATGTGGAAGAAGAATCTAAAGTGCTTACTACTGTTGATGTGAGAATTGAATACTCAAAGATGCCAGTTAATTGTAAGCACTGTAAGGTGTTTGGGCATAGGTTTGAAGACTGTATGAAAAGAGAGTTATCTGAGGAGGAGAGATTGGATAGGCTGAAGAAGAGTGAGGCTAAGAAGCTAGAAGCTGAAAATCTAAAGAAGAAGGGCCCTATGGACAGTGAGGGATATCAGGTTGTGGAGAAAAGAAATAGGGGAGGGGGTTATTCTAATCCTAAGAATGGGCAGGGGAATGGTAGTGTCAACAGATTTCAGAATGCAAACAGGGTTGAGAATGATAAAGAAAACAGGCAGGTTAATCAAGTGGCTAGTAGTAGTAAAATGCAGAATCAGCAAGTGCATCAGCAAAATAAAGGGAATCAAGGTGGAAAGAATCAGGGTGGGAATCCTAAACTAGGTGTGGGGGAAACTAAAAAGAATGGGGCTCAGGGTAGTATGAAGAAAACAGGGCAGGTGTATCAAGTCAAGAATAGTAATAGGGGTCCAGGTGGCAATAAGAGCAGCAGGGGTAATGAGGGTATTGAGGTCAGAAATGTATTTGAAGTTCTGGAAGGGTTGTCTAGTGAGTTGAATGGTGATGGTACTTTGGCTGAGAATCAGGTGGGGGGAGGTAAACCAGAAGTTAATAGAACTATTAGAAAGGAAAAGATTATTACAAGTTCGTTGGCTGACTATTTTAAGGGAGTATCTGAGGAACAACAGAAGGAGCTTATGCATTTCATCAATAACCAGGAGGTCCCAACAAGGGAAGTTATCAAATCTTGGTCTTATGCTCAGGCTAAATTTTTTACCATTATGTGTAGTAAGTATGACTTTCTCGCAGGTATGAAGTGCATGACTGAAGATTTGGAAGATGATGATGAGGTTGTGAACATTGAGGTGGAAAATGAAGATGCTGAAGTTTCCTCTGAAGCTGATGAAACTGCTGTCTTTATGAAGCTGGATGGGGTTGGAGACAATGAGGGGATGCAGGTATTGCATTCTTCTCCTTTGACAAATGGTTCCAAATGAATTTACAACATCTTAATATTATATCCTGGAATGTTAGAGGCCTTATGAAACACTCTAATCAGGACCAGGTTATGAATATTTTAAATGAAAAGGATATAGGTTTGTGTTGTATTTTGGAATCTCATGTGAAAGGGCAGAATCTTAACAAAGTTTGTAGTAGAGTTTTGAATAGTTGGGAATGGATATCTAATAGGGAGTATTGTGCCAGTTGGGTTAGGATAATTGTTGCCTGGAAACCCAATCTGGTGGATGTTATGCTGATTGAATCTACTGCTCAGGTTATGCATTGTCTTGTTAAACCTTTGAATGGTGCCCCTAAATTCTTTTGCTCTTTCATTTATGGTTCTGTTAGAGGGCAGCAAAGGAAAGCCTTATGGCAGGAGTTAGGTAGGTTTGGGAGTTCTGTTAATGATGAATCCTGGCTACTAATGGGGGATTTTAATGTGATTCTTGATCCTACTGAAAGATCAATGGGTTCCTCTGATATCACACCTTCAATGGTGGACTTTAGGGAGTGTTGTCAGGAGATTAATGTGGAGGATGTTCCTTCATCTGGGCTAAAATTTACCTGGAATAAATCCCCAGGGAAAACTTCTGGTCTATTAAAGAAGCTTGATAGAATTATGAGTAACAGTGCTTTTATGACTGACTGTCTGGGTAGTGTGGCTTCTTTTCTGCCTTTTTATCATTCTGACCATTCTCCTGCATTCATTTCAATAAGGGGTCAGAAACAATGGAAGCCTAGACCATTTAAATTTATGAATCATCTTGCTAGTAAAGCCCAGTTCCTCCCTATTGTTGAATCCTGTTGGAAGAATAGTATTCAGGGGTGTGCAATGTACTCTGTGGTTTCTAAGCTTAAGGCTTTGAAGAAGCCCCTGAGGAAATTGGGTAGAACACAGGGTGATTTGACTGAAAAAGTTAGAATGTTGTCTAAGGAGTTGGGTAAAGCTCAGGAGGATATGGTTGAGGATCCTCACAATCCTGATATTAGAGAGGTGGAAATTGGTCTGGTTAATGCTCTTAAAAAAGCCACTCTGGATGAGGAGATGTTCTTAAAGCAAAAAGCTAAGGTTGAGTGGTTAAGAGCAGGAGACCAGAACACTTCATATTTTCACAAGGTGATTAAAGGAAAGGTGAGCAGAAATAGAATAAACTCTGTTTTGGATAAGGATGGGGTCTACCATGAAGGGTCTAGTGTGGGAGATGTGTTTGTTAAGCATTTTGAGAGTTTTATGGGAAATGATGTCCAGGTGGAAAGGATTAGAGACCCTGATTCTTTGTTTGTCTCTAGGTTACCTAGGGAAGTGGCTGAAGGAATGGTGGTGGCAGTTTCTGATGAAGAGATTAAGAAAGCTATGTTTGATATTGACATTGACAAAGCTCCTGGCCCTGATGGCTTTTCATCAAAGTTTTTTAAAGCTGCTTGGCCTATTATAGGTGAGGAAGTCTGTTATGCCATTAAGGAGTTCTTTTATAATGGGAAGCTATTGAAAGAGGTTAATGCCACTATTGTTTCATTGGTTCCTAAGTGTTCAAATGCAAGGAATGTGACTGATTTTCGTCCTATAGCCTGTTGTAATGTCATCTATAAATGCATTACCAAAATCATTTGTGAAAGGCTTAAGGGGTCTCTTGATCTTATTGTGGATGAATGTCAAAGTGCCTTCATACCTGGTAGGCAAATCAGTGATAATATCCTTCTTTCTCAAGAACTCTTGCGGAATTATCATAGGAAAGTGAGAACTCCTAGAGTTGCTTTGAAGATTGATCTCCAAAAAGCTTATGACACAGTCAACCATGATTTCTTGGAGGCTTGCTTGGTCCAGTTTGGATTTCACCCCTGCATGATTGAGTGGATAATGACTTGCCTCAGATCTGCTGCTTATTCTATTAATGTTAATGGGGAAGTCTTTGGTTATTTTAAGGGTAAGAGAGGATTGAGGCAGGGGGACCCTATGTCTCCTTATCTTTTTACTATTGTGATGCAGGTGCTCAAGCTCATATTTGACAGAAGGATTGCTGAGAGTGGGAATTTTAAATACCACTGGTGCTGTAAGGAGTTAAATCTAACCCATATTTGTTTTGCAGATGATCTTTTGGTGTTTTCACATGCAGACTCTACTTCTATTAGGGTGGTGAAAGATGCTCTGGAGGAGTTTAGTGCTGTTTCTGGCCTTATTCCTAATATGGGTAAGAGTACTATGTACTTTGGAAATGTGCATGTTAATGTGCAGAAGAGATTAAAGGAATTATTGCCTTTTAAAGTTGGTGTTCTGCCTGTCAAATACTTGGGAGTCCCTTTGCTGTCTAAGAAGCTGTATTCTAAAGATTGTGCTGTTTTGGTAAATAAAGTCAAAAAGAGGCTAGAGGACTGGAAGAACAAGTCTTTGTCTTTTGCAGGGAGATTGCAACTTATTAAATCTGTTTTGTCTTCCCTTCAAGTCTATTGGGCTTCTGTGTTTTTGCTTCCTAGCAATGTTATTGAGGATATTGAGAGACTGATGGGTAGGTTTCTGTGGTCCCATTCTGATTCTGCTAAAGGTAAGGTGAGAGTTTCTTGGGATTCTGTGTGTTTGCCTAAAAGGCAAGGGGGTCTGGGTATTAGATCTCTAAGGGTCCAGAATCAGGCTCTTCTTACTAGGCATATTTGGAACCTTATATCTGGAAAAGAGACCATTTGGACTAAGTGGATTAATACTTTTAGATTAAAAGGTTTGAGTTTTTGGGGTTTTAGAAAGAAAGATGGGGCTTGTTGGAGTTGGAAAAGCTTGCTTGATAATAGGGAATTGATTTGGCCACATTGTCTTGTGAGTATAGGGGATGGAAGCTCCATATCAGTCTGGTATGATAACTGGTGCCCTTTGAGTCCTTTATGCAGTTTCATATCTGCTAGGGAAATTCATAGGGCTGGTTTTTCTTTACAAACTACTGTATCTGAAGTTGTGGGTAATGGGCAGTGGAAATGGCCTGAGGAGTGGAGGAACAAGTTCCCTTGCCTTTTTCAGTTAGGTCTTCCTATGTTAATTGATGGTAAAAAAGATAGTATTTTCTGGAGGACTAAAAAAGAGACCCTTGTTCAGTTTGAGACTGGTATTGTTTTTAATGACCTGTGTCAACAGAGGTCTGATGTGAGTTGGGCCAATGTGGTTTGGTTTAGCCAGGCTATTCCTAGACATGCCTTCATCTTATGGCTTGCCTGCCAACAAAGGTTGCTTACTCAAGATAGGCTGTTAAATTGGGATATTGGAAATGATCTCTTATGTGCTTTTTGTGGGAAGGTTAGGGACAATCATGACCACTTGTTCTTTCAATGTTCTTATCCTTCTGCTGTATGGGAGGGACTAAAGAGCATGGCTGGTCTTGCTGATATGTCTGATAACTTAAGGGACTGTGTTTATGCTCTATCTATAAACCAGCAAAGGAAGTCAGCTAAGAGCATTATACAGAGATTGATGGTTGCTGCTATGGTATATTTTATATGGCAGGAAAGGAACTTAAGGTTGTTTCAGCAACATTCTAGAAGTGTGGATGAGCTTAGCAACATTATTAAGGAGACTGTCAGATTAAAGCTGTTGGGCTTAAGGATCAATGCGTCTCCTAGTAGTGTTCAATTCAGTAAGATTTGGGGGTTTAAGGTGGTATGGAAGAACCCTTTGAAGCAAGATTCCCAATGCAGCTCTTGATAAGGTTAGTCTGTTTCTGGTTTTATTTTTTCTTTTGTATTATGTACTGGTGGCATAATTGGGTGGGAGTTTGGTTTTGTCAGGGTTGGTCAGTTAATGTCAACAAATATCAAATTATTATAAATAGGTTTGGTAATTTTTGGAGGAATTCAAGCTGGAGGGGTAGTGGGATGGGTAATAGTTGCCTTATCTTTTATATGATTAATGGTTATTATGATCACTTGTTGGGTGGGGGGTATCTGGGATTTTTGGGAGATATAAGGAGGTTTTTCCAACTTGGGGTAGTTTTCTGGCCGTTAAGGCTTCCTTTTAATCCTCTTCTATGTCTTGTGTGGAGTCATGTTGTGAGTGTGTTCTTCAAAAGGAGTCCTGATCTGTTGTTACTAAGGTTTATCTTTAACTTTGGTACAAACTTTGCTTTATCTTGTCTGGGAATAGGCTATGATTGTCTTGGGATGAGACTGAACCAGGGAGATATAAGGTTGGTTCAAAGTCATATCATTAGGTTCCTTCTTCTTTCTTGGTCTTTTTCCTTTTCTAGCACTGGATATGGCTTTGAGATCCTGTTTACTGCTTTGTTCATGAACCTTTTCTTGGATTTGTGTCTTGAGTCCTTTGAGTCATTTACATCCTATTGGATGAGGGGGGTGGGATATTATGGGAATCAAGGTGTTTTATGGAGGACTAAAAGCCTTTGGGTAGTAGCCTTAGCTATTAGTTCCAACCCTGTGTTATGTGGATGGTGTGTTCTTCAGACACCTGTGTTTATTTTTCTGTGTTTAAAACTTAGGAATATAGGATACTGCATACATGATAGCTCCTCTTTAACTATCATGGATGCTTCCACCTTAGCCTGTGGGGTTTTAGGATTTTATGTGCAGGAGGCTTGCACTAGCCATGGAGAGATAAGGAAGCATTGTTCCTCTGCTATTAGAACATTATTCCCCTTCATTTCTTGGCTGTGTTTACTTATTTTATTGTTTTCTAGAACCATGCAGAGGAACAAGAACCTTGTTGATTTGAGTGTGTGTTTTGGTGTTGGCCTGTGTGTGTATTTTGAGCACTTGCTCAGGGGAGGGGGGATAACTATGAGAATTGGTGTCATCTGGAGACTTAAAATACGATGGGTAGAGATCTTGTTTCATTTCTTTTCTATTCTCTCTCTTTTCATTGTCTTTTTGTGTCTTGTCCTTCTTTTCCTGGGCAGGGTGGGGGGTAATTGTAATCATTTGTGGGTTTTATATCCTGAGAAGAGATTTTGGTCCACTTTAGACACTCTTCCTCAGGTCTGCGTTTTGTGTTTGGAGGATAGGACTGGTATGCTCAAGGGGAGCTTTAACAAGGGAGACATAAGGATGGTCCATGCTGCTGTTTTTAGGACATTACTTTCTCTCCTCTGTTTTTTCTTTCTAGATCTGTGCAGCAGCATGGGAACCCAAATTATTATTTTGGTAATCTTTCTTAGCCTTTTTTCTTGCTTTTTACCCTTTGAGTCTGTTGTGTCTATCCCACTTGGGATCTGTCAGGGATGGGTCAATTTGGGTTGGGTGGATTGCATATGGAGTTGGGCTGTTGATAGTGGGCAGCTGTGGCATGAATATCAGGGCTTAAGGATGGTTTGTAGCTTACATATGCACAGGGGTATTCTAGTCTTTTTTCAGGAAATGCAGAAGCAGGTTAAGAAATGGGTCAGTATGGGTCAGCTGCTGGTTTTGTTATTGATAAATCTATTGGAAGATCATATAGTCATTTGGTGGGAGATTTTGAGAAGGACAATAATTTTGAAGACTGCTAGTAATTTTGAAAGTAACAAACTGTTGAAAAGGTGGCAGTCAGGGACTGGAAGGGCTGGAAATCTGAGAAGAAGAGAGCTATTGTTTATATTGAATTTCTTATGGGTCAAAATGGATATCTCTGTGATGCTAGGTTTGTTAGTTAATAAGAGTTGGCATTGTAGGAAAATTAATATTCTATCTGTGTTTAATAATGCCACTACACTGGTGGAGGTTTTTAAAGATTATGAATACAGAATAGTTATATTAGTTGCTGCTGTTTTTATGCAGTTTTTGAGTTTGATAGTTCCTATCAAAATCAAAATTCCTTTTGCCATTTTTTGGATTCATAAGAATACTAAGAGGATGTTTCAACTTAATGATGCCATTACACTGATGGAAGTTTTGAAAGGTCATGGGTTGATCCTGATTCTTTTGGGTGCTTATGATAGCCTATGTCATTTGCATTTGATAGAAACATTCAGGGTGTATATCAAAATTCTTATGAATCTGGTGGTTTGTTCTTGTGGTAAGAAGTGGGGATTGGAAAAGGATTCTTTATGGCTGGTCTCATTAGTGTTTGTTAAGAGGGTATGGAAATTAAAATTCATAGTTTGGTTTGTGTGTTTAGATAGTAATTTAAGGCATGAGAGATGGATGTTAAGTCTGTTGAATAGGTGGTTTGGGCCGGAGTTATTGCTGGATGGTTTGATTAGTGCTAGGCCCAGTGGTATTGCTAGTAATATAATTATCTTTGGTCTGGGCTTATATGGTTGGTATAGCTTAAGGAGGGCCTGGGATCGAGTGAAAATTCTTGTTATTAATCTGAGTATGGGAATGGGGTATAGACATTTGGTTAAGGACGGGTTGTTGATGGGCTTTGTTTTTAGCGGTTTTTTGATGGGATGGTTTATGATGGATTGGATCATGGTTGGAGTGGGCTTTAGTTGGTGTTTTGGACACAGCTTATATCGAAAACTATTAACGCTTATTGGGCTTCTGGATGATCATTGTAGAAAAGTGGGCTTATGTGATTGGAATGCGAGGTTGTATGATTGGGCCTGTCATGGGCTGTGTCTGTTTTTTCTTTATGAGCAGGAATTGTGTTGGGCTTTTAATATCGGTTTTGGGCTTAGGGTTATGATGTTAGTTTTAGCCCGGTTTTATTTTATGTTTTTGTTTGTTTTCTTTTTTGGGTTTAACTTAAGATCTTGGGTTTATGTCCCGGGTCTTGGTTAGGCTTTGTCTTGTACTCCTTTTTTGATCAATAAATGTTTGCCGGGGATTTCCCCTTTTTCCAAAAAAAAAACCCTAAACCCTAAAACCCTAAAACCCTAAAACCCTAAAACCCTAAAACCCTAAACCCTAAAACCCTAAAACCCTAAAACCCTAAACCCTAAACCCTAAACCCTAAACCCTAAAACCCTAAAACCCTAAAACCCTAAAACCCTAAACCCTAAACCCTAAACCCTAAACCCTAAAACCCTAAAACCCTAAAACCCTAAAACCCTAAAACCCTAAAACCTAAACCCTAAAACCCTAAAACCCTAAAACCCTAAAACCCTAAACCCTAAACCCTAAAACCCTAAAACCCTAAAACCCTAAAACCCTAAACCCTAAAACCCTAAACCCTAAACCCTAAACCCTAAACCCTAAACCCTAAACCCTAAACCCTAAACCCTAAACCCTAAACCCTGTGGAAAATCATTTGCACACTTTTTTTCTCTCTCTAACCTTCTCTCTCTAAAAAATCCTCTCGGCTGAATTTCCTTCCCCATGTCCGATTATCCATCTTTTTGTGAGTCAAACTCACAATCAATTCCCCCAAAGCCTCCGTATCCCCCTGATGCCATAACAAATCCTTCCTCTAAACCAGTGATACCTTCTTCTTTGAACAATTGTGAATCTCTTGCTTCACAAAATGAGAATTCTCGTCAGCCGCCAACACCGGTGTTGGCGCCAAAACCCATGGAAGTCCCGTGCTCTGGTTCCTCAGCCGCTATAAACAAGGAGATGGAGTATACAGAAGAAGAACTGGCCCAGATTCGTTACAATAACCTTGCTCATGATGCCCAGTTCATGAAGGAGGCGGGTCTGCCCCCATGGGGTTACAAATCTGCTAATCCCAAGGCTGCTGGGCTCCGAATTAAAGGGCTGAGGAGTAACAATCGACCTAAACCAGTGTTCAGGTATGGCCCTACCCTCTCTGATTTACGTATCAAAGGTTTTGTGGAGGAAACCAAGAGAATTGCTGCCAAAACCAAATCTGGGCCAACTAATTGGGCGTCAGTCCTAGCGGAAAAGGTTTGTGAAAATGTGGAGGTGACTATTTCGGATGAAGAAGATGACCAGGGATGGGAACATGAAACGATGTTGCTGAAGTGGGTGGAAATGCCTGTAATCAGTCGGCCCAATTTGTTAATATGGATGAAGATGTGCAAGGAGCAAACCCGAGGCAACAAGCTGTTGATGATCCCATGGACGATGCGAATGAGCCTAACAGAGATGATAATATCCCTCCGAATTCAGGTATGAACTTATTTCCTCTGGATTCTAAACAGCCCCCTGTTATGGAGGAAAACAATGGTGAGATAGCCTCTAAACCGGGTGATAATGTATGGCTTAAACATAAAACCATGGGTATGTCATTTGCGGATATGATTCGGGTGAATTCGGATGAGTATGATTTGAAACTGGACTACATTCCCCCGGTCATAACTTCGGAAGGTAAGTGCCGAGTGGTATTCACAAAGGAGGACCTTCAAGCGTCGGCTGAGGTATTTCCACACTACCTATATGGTTATTTTTTGGGTACGTCTATGGACTTTAATCGTGTGAATTTGATTCTGAAACGCTTATGGAAAGTGTATGGTATATTGGAGATCTCGAAATGTTCTAAGGGTTTTTTCTATTTTAAATTTAGTAGTGAAGAGGGCATGAAAGGAGCGCTTGAAAATGGGCCTTGGTTAGTTAATAATATCCCCATTATTATTAACAAATGGGAACCGGGTCTTTGTCTAAAACATGAGGAGAAAAATGTTATTCCTTTATGGGTCACGGTTCATGATGTTCCAATGGAGCTATGGACTAAACGAGGCATTAGCAAAGTTTTTAGTGGGGTTGGTGAACCGCTCCTCATGGACAGGGTAACACATACCAGAGTTGTAAAGAACTCTGGGAAAATGGGTTTTGCTCGTGTCCTTGTGAATGCTAAAGCTGAGTTAAAACTTCCTCCAGAGGTTGAGGTTGAGTACCCAAATGGGCCGAATGGGGTGGAAAGGGTTGGTATGCTTCGTGTCACTTATCAATGGAAACCCCACATTTGTGAGCATTGCATGATATTCGGACACTCAACGAAGTTATGTAAACATAGGCCCAAAACAGAGGCTGAAATGGAGGCTGAAAACAAGAAATCTGCTGCAGCGGTGGCACAAAAAGCGACTGTTAATGAGCCAAACAGGGCTGAAGTTACAGCTAGCATGGTCAAAACCAGTGGTCCGATCAAGACGTCTAATGTTCATCAGGTTGCGAGAAAAAAAACTGATGAAGGGTTCACACAGGTGACTCGGAAACATAAGCAGACCCAACCGAAGGTAAACACAGCCCCTGCCAAGTCGTCGCAGCCTGTAAAAACTCAGCAGCCTGGTCAGACGGCTAGAACAGAGAAAACTGATGCTGCTCCGGGTTTGAATGGGTATCAAAGGGGTGAATCTAGTGGTACAGGAAAATCAGGGTCAAGTTTTAATTTTGCTCGGGCTATTCAAGGTGTCAATACTCGAAAATCTAGTAGTGTGAAAGTGCCTCAGAACGCTGCTGTACAACAATCAGATCCTAAGTGTCATAACCGGTTTTCTGTTTTGGACCTGGAAGCATCGGCAAAAACAGGTAACTTGGTTGGCGACCCGATTGAACTTCATCCGGATGATAGTGGTATTGGGGAAGTTTGCACCATGAATATGCAACAGGTTATTGACCCGGGAAGGATCATCCCGAAATGGCGAGACCCTAAGCCGGCTTCTAGCATGGTTGAAACCATGTTGAACAACATCATTGAGTACTCGGACTCGGAATACTCCGACAAAGATTATGATATTACCGAGGAGCAACGTCGTGCTATTCGCAGGGCCGTTGTTAAAAACAGGTGCGTTAAACATGATGTTACGGTTAATTGGTCGCAAGGCGAGTGGGAATACTTCATGGACCAATGCGACAATCTTGGCCTTGATCCGGATCACCTTATAGAAAATGTGGGGGAAGATATGAGCGGTACGGCTCAATTTCTTACTCGTCAAATGAATTTGGGTAAGCATTTTGACCCGGTTGTGGCTCGACCATCGCCTCGAAGATAATCATGTCTGTGCTCTGCATGTTTTGGGTGATGGCTGGGTGGATTGTCTTGATGTTGTTGCTGTTTTTTAGCCTTCTGTTTTTTATTAAAAAGCTTCTTATTTTCGGCTCTTACTCAATCCTTCTCTTCGGAAAATGGTCGAGTTGGCTGGTTATACTTCGAGCTGGTCTTGGGTCGTTATTTGTTTGGAAGCAGCCTGGTTTGTTTTTGCGTGGTGCAGGTTTAACGCTTTGGTTGAAAATTTGGCCTGTTTGGCCTTCCTGTCCAGCTGATTAAACAGGCCCTACGGGTGTCCAGGCCCATCTCCTTTTGGCTCTGCTGTTTTCTTGTGTTCAGGCCCATCCTAGGATTGCTGCTTGTTTTTTGTTGGATCTCTAGTGGAGTCCAAGGCCCACTAATTTGGGTGTCTTGTAGCCGATGTGAAGGCCCAATTTTCTTGGGTTTCTTTTTTATTTTCTTGTCTTGCTAGCTTTCCTTAGTTTTAGTTTGGGTAGAAATGTATATTTTACCTACTAGATCGGTTTAGTAGTTTAGTAGGTGTAGTATGTATTTCTCGTTTTAGAGGTCCCCGAAGCATGTTTCGGGTGGTGTCCTCTTTTAGGAGTTTTCGGGGGGTATGCCCCCTTAAAACCTGTACAATCACCATTTTGGGAATATATTTTTGCCGGGCAAAGCCCATTACCCAAAAAAAAAAAAAAAAAAAAAAAAACCCTAAACCCTAAACCCTAAACCCTAAACCCCTAAACCCCTAAACCCCTAAACCCTAAACCCTAAACCCTAAAACCCTAAAACCCTAAACCCTAAACCCTAAACCCTAAACCATAAACCCCTAAACCCTAAACCCTAAACCCCTAAACCCTAAACCCCTAAACCCTAAACCCCTAAACCCTAAACCCTAAACCCTAAACCCTAAACCCTAAACCCTAAACCCTAAACCCTAAACCCTAAAACCCTAAACCCTAAACCCTAAACCCTAAACCCTCGTTACTGTTGTTTATGAATCACGTTTGTTTTGATTCATAAAGATCTCGTTACTGTTGGGATCGAAGGGAATATTGATACGTGACAGATAGTGGGTTGCAAATCTACCATGTGTTGATAGATGCCAATCGGATTTGGTCTTTGTGATCAATCTGTCACCCAAAATTTTTGGTGCTAGGCAAACGAAAATGATATGGAAGCATTAAGTTCTTGTAGGATAGCACCTAGGGAGAACAATTAATCCTTTGTGAATTGATTGCTATTCGACTTTGAAGGAGAATAGGACGGCTCGCTGCCATGCTTTGATGATGTTCGTTTGGAGAGAAACAAACATGGATGTGCAATCTTCTTCCTTATGGTAAAGAAGATGTCAATCGGTTATGGTATTACATAACTGTTACCCGGTTTTCGATCTCGTACACCGGTGCTAGACAGCCTTGAAAATCACAGTATGAAGATTACAATATGTGGAGTTATCCTCCGGTTCCATGTTACTCATTAGTTTATTGTGGGAATCGTGATGAGTGTTAGATTGAATGATTTGGGAATGTATAATATGGGTTTTTGAACGTGTGCATGGCTGGATTCACGATTAGATTTGAAGCACATGAAAGTCTCATTGAAGATCACTTGCATTTTGCTCCGATCAAACTAATGGCTAAGAAAGGTGCTTCATGATAATCTGAGGACATGATTAAACTCACAGCTGGAAACTATTGGCCTCTTAGTCGGCATCAAGTTAAATCCAAGGTATGTTTTGTTTTCGACATTATCTTGGTTGCTATGGGTTTTTCAATTCAAGTTCAAGGTTTTATATGTTCTTCGTTTGAATCGGGTTCTGCCGATTTGAGGTTTTGGCCGATTAGTTATACCTGATTGTGTGCGGGTTCGTCGTATGTGTATGGTTTGATTGTCATGCATTCAACGAAGATAGTCGACCTTGTAGTTTTATCCATCGACTGAAGACTATCGGCCTTTGTGGGTATCACGTCAAATTCCAAGGTATGATCATGTTTTAGACATATTCTTGGTTGTCTTGGATAGTTCTACATAGGCTGCAATGATTATTTTTGTTGGTTAATTTTTATGTTTTGTACGGGTTTGAGATTGATGAGATATGGTTGATGAATCAGAAGATTGAGATAAGGCCGATTAGTATGATGACGTTACTGATTGGTTTTGGAATGATTGTTCTTATGTTCTTCATATGTTCATACGGATCATATTATTATGGTTCTTGCTCATATTGGATACATGTTAGTATTGTTTGATGCAAGATTGGTTATATCGGTTGTTGTTTGTGATCCATCCTAATCGGATCACATTCAATATGTTGATTGGCTTTCCTTATTTGTTGCCAAAGAATATGGAAAGGTAGTTACTACCGATTAATTGGATTGATATGTTTTAAAATTGTAATTTGTTTCAATCTTGGTGCATAAGTTTCGGTCAAGAAAAAAAAAAAGAAAAAAGAGCACCGAGTGTATGTGGGCTGTTTGGATTGTAACAAGTTTTTAGGCTTGGTTGGACTCTCTTGGGCCTGCCGCTTACTGGGCTTAAACCACATTGGGCTCCTACATCGGCTTTCACATGGGCCGAGTGTCATAGTGAACACAAAGTACCTGTTTAAAAGTTAATGGGATCATCTCAGTTGGTTACAGTTTGGTTTTTGAGGTGGTGGTGTCTTTAGAGCTGAATCCTAGAACTGAAATGTATCTGGACATACAGTGTGTCCAGATTCATCGTGTATCTGGACATCAAGTGCGTCCAGGTTCATTCTGAAATGGACTGGAATGATGAATCAGTTTTGTTTGTTGGATGGTATTCGAATTGGGCTTCAATTTTGGGCCTGGCTTGGGTTTTGAAATACATAATGTACGTATGGGTCTATTGGGCTTACTACAACTTGCTGAGCTGTTTCTAAAATGGGTTCCTAAGGCGGCTATCACATGGGCCGGTTGTATTGCACACAAAGTACCAACTTTATTGTCAATGGGCTTACCTCTTGGGCTTACAGTTTGGTTAAAAGGTGGTGATGTCCTTTGGGCCGCATACTTATTCATTGATTGCTTTTGGATTGGATCACATACTAGTATGATCTTGGATTTTATTTGGGCCTGCGTGCCTTTGTTTGTTTCACTTTTTGTTTGGGCCTGCGTGCCCTCTAGTATGTTTCACCAGTTGGTTTGGGCCTGCGTGCCTAGTAGTATGTCTCATTTTAATTTGGGCCAGCGTGCCCTCTAGTATGTTTCACTTGGTCTTCCCCCTCCATGGTCAAACGCCCAGGAGGGGGGGACCCATTTTTCAGGCTTTGCTGTTTTCTAGTCTGGCGCTCTGGTCTGGGCTAGCAGCTTAGTCTTTTTTTGTACCTTTTATTTTTTAGTTTAATAGATTTGCCTGGGGTACCGTCCCCTTTCCCAAAAAAAAAAAAAAAAAAAAAAAAAAAACCCTAAACCCTAAACCCTAAACCCTAAACCCTATTGGAAATAAATTTGTAGCCTTTTGTACACCCTTAATGGGTTAGTCACGGGACTCGGAATCTCCTATCCTTATAGGGGAAGCCTAATTATAGTATTAAAGAAGTAAAATGGGTATCTCATTGGACTTTCGGGTGTTGTAGGTCCTAGAATACTCAACAACACTTTATAAGGCTGAAATTCTTACTCTTGGAAATAAATTTATAGCCTTTTGTACACCCTTAATGGGTTAGTCACGGGACTCGGATCTCCAATCCTTATAGGGGAAGCCTAATTATAGTATTAACGAACTAAAATGGGTATCTCATTGGACTTTTGGGTGCTGTAGGTCCTAGAATACTCAACAACACTTTATAAGGCTGAAATTCTTACTCTTGGAAATAAATTTATAGCCTTTTGTACACCTTTAATGGGTTAGTCACGGGACTCGGAATCTCCTATCCTTATAGGGGAAGCCTAATTATAGTATTAACGAACTAAAATGGGTATCTTATTGGAGTTTCGGGTGCTGTAGGTCCTACAATACTGAACAACAATTTATAAAGGCTGAAATTCTTACTCTTGGAAATAAATTTATAGCCTTTTGTACACCCTTATTGGATTAGTCACTGGACTCAGAATCTCCTATCCTTATAGGGGATGCCTGGTTATAGTATTAAAGAAGTAAATGGGTATCTCATTGGACTTTCGGGTGCTGTAGGTCCTAGAATACTCAACAACACTTTATAAGGCTGAAATTCTTACTCATGGAAATAAATTTATAGCCTTTTGTACACCCTTAATGGGTTAGTCACGGGACTCGGATCTCCTATCCTTATAGGGGAAGCCTAATTATAGTACTAAAGAACTAAAATGGGTATCTCATTGGACTTTAGGGTGCTGTAGGTCTGAGAATACTCAACAACACTTTATCAGGCTGAAATTGTTACTCATGGAAATAAATTTATAGGCTTTTGTACACCCTTAATGGGTTAGTCACGGGACTCGAAATCTCCTATCCTTATAGGGGAAGCCTAATTATAGTATTAACGAAGTAAAATGGGTATCTCATTGGACTTTCGGGTGCTGTAGGTCCTAGAATACTCAACAACACTTTATAAGGCTGAAATTCTTACTCTTGGAAATAAATTTATATCCTTTTGTACACCCTTAATGGGTTAGTCACGGGACTCGGAATCTCCTATCCTTATAGGGGAAGCCTAATAATAGTATTAGCGAACTAAAATGGGTATCTCATTGGACTTTCGGGTGCTGTAGGTCCTAGAATACTCCACAACACTCTATAAGGCTGAAATTCTTACTATTGGAACTAAATTTATAGCCTTTTGTACACCCTTAATGGGTTAGTCACGGGACTCGGATCTCCTATCCTTATAGGGGAAGCCTAATTATAGTATTAACGAACTAAAATGGGTATCTCATTGGACTTTAGGGTGCTGTAGGTCCTAGAATACTCAACAACACTTTATAAGGCTGAAATTCTTACTCTTGGAAATAAATTTATATCCTTTTGTACACCCTTAATGGTTTAGTCACGGGACTCGGAATCTCCTATCCTTATAGGGGAAGCCTAATAATAGTATTAGCGAACTAAAATGGGTATCTCATTGGACTTTCGGGTGCTATAGGTCATAGAATACTCAACAACACTTTATTAGGCTGAAATTCTTACTCTTGGAAATAAATTTATAGCCTTTTGTACACCCTTAATGGGTTAGTCACGGGACTCGGAATCTCCTATCCTTGTAGGGGAAGCCTAATTATAGTATTAAAGAAGTAAAATGGGTATCTCATTGGACTTTCGGGTGCTGTAGATCCTAGAATACTCAACAACACTTTATAAGGCTGAAATTGTTACTCTTGGAAATAAATTTATAGCCTTTTGTACACCCTTAATGGGTTAGTCACGGGACTCGGAATCTCCTATCCTTATAGGGGAAGCCTAATTATAGTATTAACGAACTAAAATGGGTATCTCATTGGACTTTCGGGTGCTGTAGGTCCTAGAATACTCAACAACACTTTATAAGGCTGAAATTGTTACTGTTGTAAATAAATTTATAGCCTTTTGTACACCCTTAATGGGTTAGTCACGGGACTCGGAATCTCCTATCCTTATAGGGGAAGCCTAATTATAGTATTAACGAACTAAAATGGGTATCTCATTGGACTTTCGGGTGCTGTAGGTCCTACAATACTGAACAACAATTTATAAGGCATAAATTCTTACTCTTGGAAATAAATTTATATCCTTTTGTACACCCTTAATGGGTTAGTCACGGGACTTGGAATCTCCTATCCTTATAGGGGAAGCCTAATAATAGTCTTAGCGAACTAAAATGGGTATCTCATTGGACTTTCGGGTGCTATAGGTCATAGAATACTCAACAACACTTTATTAGGCTGAAATTCTTACTCTTGGAAATAAATTTATAGCCTTTTGTACACCCTTAATGGGTTAGTCACGGGACTCGGAATCTCCTATCCTTATAGGGGAAGCCTAATTATAGTATTAACGAACTAAAATGGGTATCTCATTGGACTTTCGGGTGCTGTAGGTCCTAGAATACTCAACAACACTTTATAAGGCTGAAATTCTTACTCTTGGAAATAAATTTATAGCCTTTTGTACACCCTTAATGGGTTAGTCACGGGACTCGGAATCTCCTATCCTTATAGGGGAAGCCTAATTATAGTATTAACGAACTAAAATGGGTATCTCATTGGACTTTCGGGTGCTGTAGGTCCTAGAATACTCAACAACACTTTATAAGGCTGAAATTCTTACTCTTGGAAATAAATTTATAGCCTTTTGTACACCCTTAATGGGTTAGTCACGGGACTCGGATCTACAATCCTTATAGGGGAAGCCTAATTATAGTATTAATGAACTAAAATGGGTATCTCATTGGACTTTTGGGTGCTGTAGGTCCTAGAATACTCAACAACACTTTATAAGGCTGAAATTCTTACTCTTGGAAATAAATTTATAGCCTTTTGTACACCCTTAATGGGTTAGTCACGGGACTCGGATCTCCAATCCTTATAGGGGAAGCCTAATTATAGTATTAACGAACTAAAATGGGTATCTCATTGGACTTTTGGGTGCTGTAGGTCCTAGAATACTCAACAACACTTTATAAGGCTGAAATTCTTACTATTGGAACTAAATTTATAGCCTTTTGTACACCCTTAATGGGTTAGTCACGGGACTCGGATCTCCTATCCTTATAGGGGAAGCCTAATTATAGTATTAACGAACTAAAATGGGTATCTCATTGGACTTTAGGGTGCTGTAGGTCCTAGAATACTCAACAACACTTTATAAGGCTGAAATTCTTACTCTTGGAAATAAATTTATATCCTTTTGTACACCCTTAATGGTTTAGTCACGGGACTCGGAATCTCCTATCCTTATAGGGGAAGCCTAATAATAGTATTAGCGAACTAAAATGGGTATCTCATTGGACTTTCGGGTGCTATAGGTCATAGAATACTCAACAACACTTTATTAGGCTGAAATTCTTACTCTTGGAAATAAATTTATAGCCTTTTGTACACCCTTAATGGGTTAGTCACGGGACTCGGAATCTCCTATCCTTATAGGGGAAGCCTAATTATAGTATTAACGAACTAAAATGGGTATCTCATTGGACTTTCGGGTGCTGTAGGTCCTAGAATACTCAACAACACTTTATAAGGCTGAAATTCTTACTCTTGGAAATAAATTTATAGCCTTTTGTACACCCTTAATGGGTTAGTCACGGGACTCGGATCTCCTATCCTTATAGGGGAAGCCTAATTATAGTACTAAAGAACTAAAATGGGTATCTCATTGGACTTTAGGGTGCTGTAGGTCCGAGAATACTCAACAACACTTTATCAGGCTGAAATTGTTACTCATGGAAATAAATTTATAGGCTTTTGTACACCCTTAATGGGTTAGTCACGGGACTCGAAATCTCCTATCCTTATAGGGGAAGCCTAATTATAGTATTAACGAAGTAAAATGGGTATCTCATTGGACTTTCGGGTGCTGTAGGTCCTAGAATACTCAACAACACTTTATAAGGCTGAAATTCTTACTCTTGGAAATAAATTTATATCCTTTTGTACACCCTTAATGGGTTAGTCACGGGACTCGGAATCTCTTATCCTTATAGGGGAAGCCTAATAATAGTATTAGCGAACTAAAATGGGTATCTCATTGGACTTTCGGGTGCTGTAGGTCCTAGAATACTCCACAACACTCTATAAGGCTGAAATTCTTACTATTGGAACTAAATTTATAGCCTTTTGTACACCCTTAATGGGTTAGTCACGGGACTCGGATCTCCTATCCTTATAGGGGAAGCCTAATTATAGTATTAACGAACTAAAATGGGTATCTCATTGGACTTTAGGGTGCTGTAGGTCCTAGAATACTCAACAACACTTTATAAGGCTGAAATTCTTACTCTCGGAAATAAATTTATATCCTTTTGTACACCCTTAATGGTTTAGTCACGGGACTCGGAATCTCCTATCCTTATAGGGGAAGCCTAATAATAGTATTAGCGAACTAAAATGGGTATCTCATTGGACTTTCGGGTGCTATAGGTCATAGAATACTCAACAACACTTTATTAGGCTGAAATTCTTACTCTTGGAAATAAATTTATAGCCTTTTGTACACCCTTAATGGGTTAGTCACGGGACTCGGAATCTCCTATCCTTGTAGGGGAAGCCTAATTATAGTATTAAAGAAGTAAAATGGGTATCTCATTGGACTTTCGGGTGCTGTAGATCCTAGAATACTCAACAACACTTTATAAGGCTGAAATTGTTACTCTTGGAAATAAATTTATAGCCTTTTGTACACCCTTAATGGGTTAGTCACGGGACTCGGATCTCCTATCGTTACAGGGGAAGCCTAATTATAGTATTAACGAACTAAAATGGGTATCTCATTGGACTTTCGGGTGCTGTAGGTCCTAGAATACTCAACAACACTTTATAAGGCTGAAATTCTTACTCTTGGAAATAAATTTATAGCCTTTTGTACACCCTTAATGGGTTAGTCACGGGACTCGGAATCTCCTATCCTTATAGGGGAAGCCTAATTATAGTATTAACGAACTAAAATGGGTATCTCATTGGACTTTCGGGTGCTGTAGGTCCTAGAATACTCAACAACACTTTATAAGGCTGAAATTGTTACTCTTGGAAATAAATTTATAGCCTTTTGTACACCCTTAATGGGTTAGTCACGGGACTCGGAATCTCCTATCCTTATAGGGGAAGCCTAATTATAGTATTAACGAACTAAAATGGGTATCTCATTGGACTTTCGGGTGCTGTAGGTCCTACAATACTGAACAACAATTTATAAGGCATAAATTCTTACTCTTGGAAATAAATTTATATCCTTTTGTACACCCTTAATGGGTTAGTCACGGGACTCGGAATCTCCTATCCTTATAGGGGAAGCCTAATAATAGTATTAGCGAACTAAAATGGGTATCTCATTGGACTTTCGGGTGCTATAGGTCATAGAATACTCAACAACACTTTATTAGGCTGAAATTCTTACTCTTGGAAATAAATTTATAGCCTTTTGTACACCCTTAATGGGTTAGTCACGGGACTCGGAATCTCCTATCCTTATAGAGGAAGCCTAATTATAGTATTAACGAACTAAAATGGGTATCTCATTGGACTTTCGGGTGCTGTAGGTCCTAGAATACTCAACAACACTTTATAAGGCTAAAATTCTTACTCTTGGAAATAAATTTATAGCCTTTTGTACACCCTTAATGGGTTAGTCACGGGACTCGGAATCTCCTATCCTTATAGGGGAAGCCTAATTATAGTATTAACGAACTAAAATGGGTATCTCATTGGACTTTCGGGTGCTGTAGGTCCTAGAATACTCAACAACACTTTATAAGGCTGAAATTGTTACTCTTGGAAATAAATTTATAGCCTTTTGTACACCCATAATGGGTTAGTCACGGGACTCGGAATCTCCTATCCTTATAGGGGAAGCCTAATTATAGTATTAACGAACTAAAATGGGTATCTCATTGGACTTTCGGGTGCTGTAGGTCCTACAATACTGAACAACAATTTATAAGGCATAAATTCTTACTCTTGGAAATAAATTTATATCCTTTTGTACACCCTTAATGGGTTAGTCACGGGACTCGGAATCTCCTATCCTTATAGGGGAAGCCTAATAATAGTATTAGCGAACTAAAATGGGTATCTCATTGGACTTTCGGGTGCTATAGGTCATAGAATACTCAACAACACTTTATTAGGCTGAAATTCTTACTCTTGGAAATAAATTTATAGCCTTTTGTACACCCTTAATGGGTTAGTCACGGGACTCGGAATCTCCTATCCTTATAGAGGAAGCCTAATTATAGTATTAACGAACTAAAATGGGTATCTCATTGGACTTTCGGGTGCTGTAGGTCCTAGAATACTCAACAACACTTTATAAGGCTGAAATTCTTACTCTTGGAAATAAATTTATAGCCTTTTGTACACCCTTAATGGGTTAGTCACGGGACTCGGAATCTCCTATCCTTATAGGGGAAGCCTAATTATAGTATTAACGAACTAAAATGGGTATCTCATTGGACTTTCGGGTGCTGTAGGTCCTAGAATACTCAACAACACTTTATAAGGCTGAAATTCTTACTCTTGGAAATAAATTTATAGCCTTTTGTACACCCTTAATGGGTTAGTCACGGGACTCGGATCTCCAATCCTTATAGGGGAAGCCTAATTATAGTATTAACGAACTAAAATGGGTATCTCATTGGACTTTTGGGTGCTGTAGGTCCTAGAATACTCAACAACACTTTATAAGGCTGAAATTCTTACTGTTGGAAATAAATTTATAGCCTTTTGTACACCCTTAATGGGTTAGTCACGGGACTCGGATCTCCAATCCTTATAGGGGAAGCCTAATTATAGTATTAACGAACTAAAATGGGTATCTCATTGGACTTTTGGGTGCTGTAGGTCCTAGAATACTCAACAACACTTTATAAGGCTGAAATTCTTACTCTTGGAAATAAATTTATAGCCTTTTGTACACCTTTAATGGGTTAGTCACGGGACTCGGAATCTCCTATCCTTATAGGGGAAGCCTAATTATAGTATTAACGAACTAAAATGGGTATCTCATTGGACTTTCGGGTGCTGTAAGTCCTACAATACTGAACAACAATTTATAAAGGCTGAAATTCTTACTCTTGGAAATAAATTTATAGCCTTTTGTACACCCTTATTGGATTAGTCACTGGACTCAGAATCTCCTATCCTTATAGGGGAAGCCTGGTTATAGTATTAAAGAAGTAAAATGGGTATCTCATTGGACTTTCGGGTGCTGTAGGTCCTAGAATACTCAACAACACTTTATAAGGCTGAAATTCTTACTCATGGAAATAAATTTATAGCCTTTTGTACACCCTTAATGGGTTAGTCACGGGACTCGGATCTCCTATCCTTATAGGGGAAGCCTAATTATAGTACTGAAGAACTAAAATGGGTATCTCATTGGTCTTTAGGGTGCTGTAGGTCCGAGAATACTCAACAACACTTTATCAGGCTGAAATTGTTACTCATGGAAATAAATTTATAGGCTTTTGTACACCCTTAATGGGTTAGTCACGGGACTCGAAATCTCCTATCCTTATAGGGGAAGCCTAATTATAGTATTAACGAAGTAAAATGGGTATCTCATTGGACTTTCGGGTGCTGTAGGTCCTAGAATACTCAACAACACTTTATAAGGCTGAAATTCTTACTCTTGGAAATAAATTTATATCCTTTTGTACACCCTTAATGGGTTAGTCACGGGACTCGGAATCTCCTATCCTTATAGGGGAAGCCTAATAATAGTATTAGCGAACTAAAATGGGTATCTCATTGGACTTTCGGGTGCTGTAGGTCCTAGAATACTCCACAACACTCTATAAGGCTGAAATTCTTACTATTGGAACTAAATTTATAGCCTTTTGTACACCCTTAATGGGTTAGTCACGGGACTCGGATCTCCTATCCTTATAGGGGAAGCCTAATTATAGTATTAACGAACTAAAATGGGTATCTCATTGGACTTTAGGGTGCTGTAGGTCCTAGAATACTCAACAACACTTTATAAGGCTGAAATTCTTACTCTTGGAAATAAATTTATATCCTTTTGTACACCCTTAATGGTTTAGTCACGGGACTCGGAATCTCCTATCCTTATAGGGGAAGCCTAATAATAGTATTAGCGAACTAAAATGGGTATCTCATTGGACTTTCGGGTGCTATAGGTCATAGAATACTCAACAACACTTTATTAGGCTGAAATTCTTACTCTTGGAAATAAATTTATAGCCTTTTGTACACCCTTAATGGGTTAGTCACGGGACTCGGAATCTCCTATCCTTATAGGGGAAGCCTAATTATAGTATTAAAGAAGTAAAATGGGTATCTCATTGGACTTTCGGGTGCTGTAGATCCTAGAATACTCAACAACACTTTATAAGGCTGAAATTGTTACTCTTGGAAATAAATTTATAGCCTTTTGTACACCCTTAATGGGTTAGTCACGGGACTCGGATCTCCTATCGTTATAGGGGAAGCCTAATTATAGTATTAACGAACTAAAATGGGTATCTCATTGGACTTTCGGGTGCTGTAGGTCCTAGAATACTCAACAACACTTTATAAGGCTGAAATTCTTACTCTTGGAAATAAATTTATAGCCTTTTGTACACCCTTAATGGGTTAGTCACGGGACTCGGAATCTCCTATCCTTATAGGGGAAGCCTAATTATAGTATTAACGAACTAAAATGGGTATCTCATTGGACTTTCGGGTGTTGTAGGTCCTAGAATACTTAACAACACTTTATAAGGCTGAAATTCTTACTCTTGGAAATAAATTTATAGCCTTTTGTACACCCTTAATGGGTTAGTCACGGGACTCGGAATCTCCTATCCTTATAGGGGAAGCCTAATTATAGTATTAACGAACTAAAATGGGTATCTCATTGGACTTTCGGGTGCTGTAGGTCCTACAATACTGAACAACAATTTATAAGGCATAAATTCTTACTCTTGGAAATAAATTTATATCCTTTTGTACACCCTTAATGGGTTAGTCACGGGACTCGGAATCTCCTATCCTTATAGGGGAAGCCTAATAATAGTATTTGCGAACTAAAATGGGTATCTCATTGGACTTTCGGGTGCTATAGGTCATAGAATACTCAACAACACTTTATTAGGCTGAAATTCTTACTCTTGGAAATAAATTTATAGCCTTTTGTACACCCTTAATGGGTTAGTCACGGGACTCGGAATCTCCTATCCTTATAGGGGAAGCCTAATTATAGTATTAACGAACTAAAATGGGTGTCTCATTGGACTTTTGGGTGCTGTAGGTCCTAGAATACTCAACAACACTTTATAAGGCTGAAATTCTTACTCTTGGAAATAAATTTATAGCCTTTTGTACACCTATAATGGGTTAGTCACGGGACTCGGAATCTCCTATCCTTATAGGGGAAGCCTAATTATAGTATTAACGAACTAAAATGGGTATCTCATTGGACTTTCGGGTGCTGTAAGTCCTACAATACTGAACAACAATTTATAAAGGCTGAAATTCTTACTCTTGGAAATAAATTTATAGCCTTTTGTACACCCTTATTGGATTAGTCACTGGACTCAGAATCTCCTATCCTTATAGGGGAAGCCTGGTTATAGTATTAAAGAAGTAAAATGGGTTTCTGGTCATCATATGATACAATTTCATCATCACTTATCATCTTGATTTCATCATCACTTATCATCTTGATTTCATCATCATATAACGATAATACGGGTTTCTGGTCATCATATGATACAATTTCTTCATCATAGGATGATTATATGGGCTTTATGGCCATCGTATGATAACACCGATGGATAATTATTATCATTTCATCATCCTATGATGATCATAGTGGTTTTATTGTCTTGATATGATAACCCGTATGGGTTATCATTGTGATTTCATCATCACTTAATCATAATACGGGTTTCTTGTCATCATATGATACAATTTCTTCATCATAGGATGATTATATGGGCTTTATTGCCATCGTATGATAACACCGATGGATAATTATTATCATTTCATCATCCTATGATGATCATAGTGGTTTCATTGTCTTGATATGATAACCCGTATGGGTTATCATTGTGATTTCATCATCACTTAATCATAATACGGGTTTCTTGTCATCATATGATACAATTTCTTCATCATAGGATGAGTATATGGGATTTATTGCCATCGTATGATAACACCGATGGATAATTATTATCATTTCATCATCCTATGATGATCATAGTGGTTTCATTGTCTTGATATGATAACCCGTGTGGGTTAGCATAATGATTTCATCATCATATAACGATAATACGGGTTTCTTGTCATCATATGATACAATTTCTTCATCATAGGATGATTATATGGGCTTTATTGCCATCTTATGATAACAACGATGGATAATTATTATCATTTCAACATCCTATGATGATTATAGTAGTTTCATTGTCTTGATATGATAACCCGTATGGGTTATCATTGTGATTTCATCATCATATAACGATAATACGGGTTTCTTGTCATCATATGATACAATTTCTTCATCATAGGATGAGTATATGGGATTTATTGCCATCGTATGATAACACCGATGGATAATTATTATCATTTCATCATCCTATGATGATCATAGTGGTTTCATTGTCTTGATATGATAACCCGTGTGGGTTATCATAATGATTTCATCATCACTTAATCATAATACGGGTTTCTTGTCATCATATGATACAATTTCTTCATCATAGGATGATTATATGGGCTTTATTGCCATCTTATGATAACACCGATGGATAATTATTATCATTTCAACATCCTATGATGATTATAGTAGTTTCATTGTCTTGATATGATAACCCGTATGGGTTATCATTGTGATTTCATCATCATATAACGATAATACGGGTTTCTTGTCATCATATGATACAATTTCTTCATCATAGGATGATTATATGGGCTTTATGGCCATCGTATGATAACACCGATGGATAATTATTATCATTTCATCATCCTATGATGAACATAGTAGTTTCATTGTCTTGATATGATAACCCGTATGGGTTATCATTGTGATTTCATCATCATATAACGATAATACGGGTTTCTTGTCATCATATGATACAATTTCTTCATCATAGGATGATTATATGGGCTTTATTGCCATCTTATGATAACACCGATGGATAATTATTATCATTTCAACATCCTATGATGATTATAGTAGTTTCATTGTCTTACGGGTTATCATTGTGATTTCATCATCATATAACGATAATACGGGTTTCTTGTCATCATATGATACAATTTCTTCATCATAGGATGATTATATGGGCTTTATTGCCATCGTATGATAACACCGATGGATAATTATTATCATTTCATCATCCTATGATGATCATAGTGGTTTCATTGTCTTGATATGATAACCCGTATGGGTTATCATTGTGATTTCATCATCACTTAATCATAATACGGGTTTCTTGTCATCATATGATACAATTTCTTCATCATAGGATGATTATATGGGCTTTATTGCCATCGTATGATAACACCGATGGATAATTATTATCATTTCATCATCCTATGATGATCATAGTGGTTTCATTGTCTTGATATGATAACCCGTATGGGTTATCATTGTGATTTCATCATCACTTAATCATAATACGGGTTTCTTGTCATCATATATGATACAATTTCTTCATCATAGGATGAGTATATGGGATTTATTGCCATCGTATGATAACACCGATGGATAATTATTATCATTTCATCATCCTATGATGATCATAGTGGTTTCATTGTCTTGATATGATAACCCGTGTGGGTTAGCATAATGATTTCATCATCATATAACGATAATACGGGTTTCTTGTCATCATATGATACAATTTCTTCATCATAGGATGATTATATGGGCTTTATTGCCATCTTATGATAACAACGATGGATAATTATTATCATTTCAACATCCTATGATGATTATAGTAGTTTCATTGTCTTGATATGATAACCCGTATGGGTTATCATTGTGATTTCATCATCATATAACGATAATACGGGTTTCTTGTCATCATATGATACAATTTCTTCATCATAGGATGAGTATATGGGATTTATTGCCATCGTATGATAACACCGATGGATAATTATTATCATTTCATCATCCTATGATGATCATAGTGGTTTCATTGTCTTGATATGATAACCCGTGTGGGTTATCATAATGATTTCATCATCACTTAATCATAATACGGGTTTCTTGTCATCATATGATACAATTTCTTCATCATAGGATGATTATCTGGGCTTTATTGCCATCTTATGATAACACCGATGGATAATTATTATCATTTCATCATCCTATGATGATCATAGTGGTTGCATTGTCTTGATATGATAAGCCGTGTGGGTTATCATAATGATTTCATCATCACTTTATCATAATACGGGTTTCTTGTCATCATATGATACAATTTCTTCATCATAGGATGATTATAAGGGCTTTATTGCCATCGTATGATAACACCGATGGATAATTATTATCATTTCATCATCCTATGATGATCATAGTGGTTTCATTGTCTTGATATGATAACCCGTGTGGGTTATCATAATTATTTCATCATCACTTTATCATAATACGGGTTTCTTGTTATCATATGATACAATTTCTTCATCATAGGATGATTATATGGGCTTTATGGCCATAGTATGATAACACCGATGGATAATTATTATCATTTCATCATCCTATGATGAACATAGTGGTTTCATTGTCTTGATATGATAACCCGTATGGGTTATCATTGTGATTTCATCATCACTTAATCATAATACGGGTTTCTTGTCATCATATGATACAATTTCTTCATCATAGGATGATTATATGGGCTTTATTGCCATCGTATGATAACACCGATGGATAATTATTATCATTTCATCATCCTATGATGATCATAGTGGTTTCGTTGTCTTGATATGATAACCCGTGTGGGTTATCATTGTGATTTCATCATCACTTAATCATAATACGGGTTTCTTGTCATCATATGATACAATTTCTTCATCATAGGATGATTATATGGGCTTTATTTCCATCGTATGATAACACCGATGGATAATTATTATCATTTCAACATCGTATGATGATTATAGTAGTTTCATTGTCTTGATATGATTACCCGTGTGGGTTATCATAATGATTTCATCATCACTTAATCATAATACGGGTTTCTTGTCATCATATGATACAATTTCTTCATCATAGGATGATTATATGGGCTTTATTGCCATCTTATGATAACACCGATGGATAATTATTATCATTTCAACATCAAGATGATAAGTGATGATGAAATCATGATGAAATCAAGACCAGTCAAGATTATGAGCCTTGGTAAGAAGAAGTACTGCTTGGTCATCATTGATGACTACTCAAGATTCACATGGGTCTTCTTCTTATATTCCAAGGATGAGGCAGCTGAGATCATCAAGTTCTTTATTCTACAAGTAGAGAAGCAATACTCTCTATCTGTCAAAGTCATCAGGAGTGACAATGGGACAGAGTTCAGGAACAAAACTCTGGATGAATTCTGTCTGTCTAAAGGGATTGTTAGACAGTTCAGTATTCCCAGAACTCCTGAACAAAATGGTGTGGTAGAAAGAAAGAACAGAACATTAATTGAAGCAGCCAGAACAATGTTAGCTGATTCAGGCCTACCTTTGTATTTTTGGGCTGAAGTAGTCAACACTGCATGTTATGTTCAGAATAGAGTTCTTATCAACAAGAGACATACCAAGACTGCCTATGAAATTCTTCATGGCATTAAGCCTCTTATCTCCTTCTTTAGGGCTTTTGGATGTCAATGTTTTATCCTCAACATCAAAGACTCTATCTCTAAGTTTGCTGCAAAAGTTGACACAGGTTATTTTCTTGGTTATTCTCCTTTGAGAAAAGCTTACAAAGTTTTCAATTCAAGAACCAAGATAGTAGAAGAAACACTGAATGTCAAGTTCAATGAATCAAAACACACTCTTATTCCAGCAAATCCTGCTGAATTATTTGATCTTGACAATTTTCATTTCGGACCTGAAAAGACTGTTGAAACATCCAAACCTCCTCAAAATGGTTTTCAAGGATTTGAAGATGATAGTCCTGCACCATGGACTCCAAACACAGTCAGAAGATCAACTATCAAACCTTCAGAAGTTTCAATAGCTTCAACTTCAGGAACTACTGATGAACATTATGAAACTACTGATTCAGCTGAACCTAAAACTCCTGAAGTTCAAATAACAGCTGAACCAGATATTATCAATCTCAGTGGTTTATTTGAAGAACCTGTAGAGCCATCATCCAGTACAGGTTTACAACAACTGATTGAACACAAGGATCATCCATTGGATCAAATCATGGGTGATATTGCATCAGGGGTACTTACAAGAAACCAGCTTTCCAACTTTTGCTTATTCTCAGCATTCATCTCTCAGTTGGAACCAAAGAAGTATCAAGAAGCCCTCAAAGACAACAATTGGGTGCAAGCAATGCAAGAAGAGTTGCTTCAATTCAAGAAACAACAGGTTTGGGAAATCTGTCCCTTACCTGACAACAAGCAACCAATTGGAACAAGATGGGTCTTCAGAAACAAATCAGATGAGGCTGGTATGATCATCAAGAACAAAGCAAGACTAGTGGTACAAGGTTATTCCCAAGAGGAAGGAATTGATTATGATGAAACCTTTGCACCAGTTGCAAGACTTGAAGCTATCAGGTTATTTTTAGCTTATGCAATTTCCAACAATATTAAAGTTTATCAAATGGATGTCAAAAGTGCATTTTTGTATGGAAAAATAAAAGAGGAAGTGTATGTCTGTCAACCTCCAGGGTTTGAGGATCCTTCTCATCCTGATTGGGTTTACAGACTTGACAAAGCTCTTTATGGGCTAAAACAGGCTCCAAGAGCCTGGTATGAAACACTTTCAAACTTTTTGCTTAAGAATCACTTCTCAAGGGGATCCATTGATAAAACTCTTTTCATAAAACATGTTGGAAATCATGTCTTACTTGTTCAAATATATGTTGATGATATCATTTTTGGTTCAACAAATTCAAAACTGTGTGAAGAATTTAAGAAACTCATGCAATCAAAATTTGAAATGAGTACAATGGGAGAATTGCAGTACTTTTTAGGACTGCAAATCAAACAACAGTCAAATGGAACATTTATACATCAATCAAAATATGTTAAAGAATTATTAAACAAATTTTCTTTACAAGACTGTAAAACATGTTCCACTCCCATGACACCAATCACACAAGTTGAACCAGATGATCAAGGGAAACACATTGATCAAACCATGTATAGATGTATGATAGGTTCTCTTTTATATCTAACTGCTTCTAGACCAGATATCATGTTTTCAACTTGTGTCTGTGCTAGATACCAATCTGCACCAAGAGAATCTCATCTAATTGCAGTCAAAAGAATCTTCAGATATCTGAAAGGAACTCCTACTTTAGGGATTTGGTATCCTGCTTCAAGCAATACCAAGTTAACTGCTTTTTCAGATAGTGACTATGCAGGCTGCAAAATGTCAAGAAAATCAACATCTGGTGGTTGTCAATTCTTAGGAAACTGTCTGGTGTCCTGGCAATCAAAGAAACAAACATCTGTGGCAACTTCAACAGCTGAAGCTGAATACATTGCTGCTGCAAGCTGTACTTCACAGATACAATGGCTCCAATATCAACTGCTTGATTATGGAATCAAAGAGACCAAGACCCCACTTTTAGTAGACAGCAAATCTGCCATTAGCATCATTCAAAATCCTGTTCAGTTTTCAAAGACTAAACACATTGAAATCAGGTATCATTTCATAAGAGATTGCTATGAAAAAGGCAAGATTGAGGTGAAGCATGTCACAACAGCTAATCAAATAGCTGACATTTTCACCAAACCCCTTGATTTAACAACTTTTCAGAGGTTAGTATCCATGCTTGGAATGTTAAACTTAGAAGAAAGTCTGTAAGTGTTTCACTTTTTAATTCTGCACATATTTTATTTTTCACTTACATACTTATCTGTCACAAACCTCTGAAGACCAAAAATTTGAGAAAAGAGAAAGTTCTGATGAACAAATTTTAAAAACTACTGACAAACATCAAAATGGGATATTTTCAAAATGGATGTAACTACTGATGAAAATCAGAAGTTAGAAAAGTGTTTTAAAAGTCATTTGTATCAGCAGTTGAAACTGCTGATGAGATAACTAAAACCACTGATGAAGAAACCTTTCTTCTTCAGCAGTTTGACTAAAAGGGTAAAACAGACTTTTCACTCGTCAGAAGTTTGACCTAGTCGGTTAAAAACTACTGATAAATACCCTGTTCCAACACTTATCCATTCAAAAAGCAAAATTCCCTCTTTCTCTCTCAAATTCAAAGCAAAACCCCTTCTCTAACCTAACAAATTACTGTTCGATCAAAAACATCCATGGCTCTCGTGTTAAAACAGGGACACAACCAAAGAGGCTACTTTGTTAAAGATGAAGCCTGGTCCCAGTATGATGAGATACTTGATCTCATCATGAAATCCCAATATTATGATGCTTTCACCATTGATCCACCCATTCATGAAGAAACTCTTAATGAGTTCTGGGCAAATTCAGAGACGGTGAAGGTGAACAATGAAGTGATTTCCCTCAAATCTTCCATAAAAGGGAAACTGATGGCCATCTCACCAGAAACACTAAGCATCAGGCTTGGTTTGAAGGATTCTGAGGCACCTGAGCATATTCCAACCTCAGATATTCATCTGACCATGACAGAGTGTGGCTATCAAGGTACTTTGGCACAAGCAACAGTTTACAAAAAATATTTTGACCCACAATATAAACTGTTATTTCATTATATTATTATGTGTCTTAGTCCAAAAACTGGGTCAATAGATCAGATGCCTTCAACCTTTCAACCTATTTTTCATTCCATCATAAATGAAACTTCTTTCAAGGCATCAAAACTGTTTTTCAATGAACTGGTTTTACATCATGAAAATGATAAAAAGAAATTTTTGTTGTATCCAAGGTTTGTTATGCAGTGCATAATAAAAGAACTTGGAGAGGGAGTACTTGAGGGAGAAACAACAACTTTAAACCCTTTAACTGCTCAAGTATTCTCTAGGCACAACAAACCAGCTCTTATGCTAGAAGATGACCAAGGGGAAGAACAACCCATCCCCAAGGAACCCACATCTTCCAAACCTAAAAAGAAAACTAAAAAGCCTAAACAACAAAAACCAAAAACAACCAAGTCACTGAAAAAGAAAGTTCAGGAAGTGGAGAAACCTGAAACTACTGATGTGCAATCTGCACTTGAAAAGGAAGTGGCTGAAACATCCTCTCAGCACACTCCTTCTCCACCACCAAAAAAAAAAACCTGTCACAGTTATATTTAAAAGAAAAAGATTTAAGAAACAAATAACTGTTGACCCTGCTTTTGAAACTGCTGAAACCATTCCTGAACCCACCCAAACTCCTGAACACCAACCCATCACAACTACTGAACCTAAACCCTCACATACAACCATAGAAATTGCCCAACTTCTCTCAGGACTTAAAGGAACCCATTCACCACATGTCACTCCCCTTACAACACATCAAATTGGGGAGATGCCTTCAGAAGTTGACATGAATGTGGATCTCTTTAGCCCAACACAGAGAGATGAGGATGAACAAGAGTTTGTAAGCCCAAACTTGCAAACTTTTGATACTTTTGAGGCTGCTACTACTCACTTATCACCCAGTGGTGAACCTGAGGACAGAAGTAACATAGCTAAGACCTCAAATTTGGCAACTACTGATGATGGCCTAAGGCCAGAGGTAGGAAAACCTCAGAACCAAGACAAAGAGGTTCATGAGACTACTGGTTTGGGTCCAGCTCATGATATAACTGATCCTGCCCTCTCTGAGGACACTATCAGGGATTCAGATGATTCCATTAAGTTGGTTGATGAATCAAAAATTCCACAAACTGAATTGACGGTTGACATTGAAGGTCCTGAATCTAAGGTCTCCAAGCTCAAGAAGCTGGTCACCAAAGATCAGGTTAAAGACCAGTTAGCCCAAAAATCCCCAAAACTGGCATCTTCAGAGCAATCTGAAGATCACCCAAAAAGCACCCCTTCACCAAAACAACCTACCCAATTCACTGGGCTTACAAGCATAGATCTGAACCAACTATGCAGCCCAGATGGTCCCCTGTATCAGGCACTCAAACAAATCATAACTGATCAACTCAAACCCTTCACAACTGCTTGGGAGTTAAAAGCTAACAATCAGTTTGGGTTGATCAACTCGAGACTTGCTGAGTTGAACAAGAAGATGGATGAAACACAAGATCAACTGGCAAGGTTGTCTGCTGCAACATCTCATTCCATTAGGCTTCCAGAAGTGGATGAAGCCAAAAAGGGGGAGATGATTAAGGAACCAACAGATGCTACACAAAGACAAACTCCTGATCAAGAAGCTGATAGACCAACACAAAGACCAGGAAAAGAAGTAGCACCAGAGTTCAAGTTATCTAAGGCTTCAGAGGGAACTGCTGATTACATTTCTCAAACTACTGAAGACAATCCTTCAGCAGTTGTGACTCCAATTACCACATCAGCAGTTCTACCTCCTAAACCATCATCAGAAGTTCCTAAGGCAACTGAAAAAGAACCTGCTCCCACTCCTTTGCCTACAACAACTTCCACAGCTGTCTTAAACCCTACTCCCATCAGCATGTCAAAAGATTTATTGGAGAAGAGTTTAAAAGAAGCTACTAAGAAGGCAAAAGAAGACAGAGTATGGAACAGCCTAGAAACTAGAGAAGACTTGAGCTTTGAAGAAAAACTGATCAAGTACCAAGAGAAACTTGATGAGCTTGAGGCTGAAGAGAGAGCACTTGAAGCTGCTGCTGAAGAAGACAAAAGAGCACAGCTTATAGCATTCATTACAAAGAACTCCAAATCAAAGCAAGTGGCCCACAAGAAACTCTCAACACAAGAACTGACCAGAAGAGCACAGATGCTATCTGATAGAATAGCAACTGAAAATGAGAGGAAAGCCAAAAGAGCTGAAGTGATTGAAGAATTAGTGGCAAATGGCTATGGTTCAAAAGCCTCAATAAGCAAATGGAAAGAACAAACTCTCTATGAGGCTTACAAGAAATTCAAAGCAAAGAAAGTTGCTGAACCAGAAAGATTTGAAAGCCAAGAAGACCAAACAACTTCTATTGTCAAAAGACCATCTGGTACATTAAGAAGGCCAGCCACCAAAAGAAAAGCAGATGGAGATCCCATTGTCAAGACTGACTTCAAAATGATTCTGTTAGAAGGAGATCAGTTGGTACATGGTGATTTTGATGTTGAAGAGAAACCCATCTTGACCCAATTCAGAGACAAGGCTACCTATGCTTATCAGTTACAACAATCCATCCAAGAGAAGACACATACAAGGGTTGTTACAGAGCATCACCTGCCCAACATGCCAATCCAAGGTGCTGCTGAATTACAAGGAAGTCAAGAGTCTCACCTGAGAGTCACCGAAATAGAAGACATTCCTCAATCAGGTCAACCTAAGGAAACAGGCTTGGTTTCCTATGCCTCTGACTTTGACAGGTCAAAGGTAAACATTGTAAAATGGTCATTTACTGAATCCAACTCAGTACTTGTGACCAGGAGAGACCGTTCAAGTAAGGTCTATAGAAACTCAAAGGAGTTGAGTGTTTTATCGTCCAAAGACCTTCTCACCATACAACATTTGACACCTGAACTTGGTCCTCTCACTGAGCAACAAAGATGTACTCTTACCACCCGGATGACAGCAGAGATCTGGAGGATGCTAGAAGAGAGAAAAGGACAACAATAAAGGATAGATAAGGTTTTGGCTTCATCAATCCAGGGGGAGATTGTTGGGACGAAGAGGATTGACGAAACCACTTTTTGATAACCTTAGTCTATTCCATATCTGCCTAAGTATAGAACTGCTGAAGAACAAAATGAAGAAGTACTGAAGAACAAACACAAAGTACTGAAGAGTAAACTCATCAGAAGTTCTGAAGTCTAACCAGACATTTCACTGAAGAACTGCTGAAGACAAACTGCTCATCAGCAGTTTGTCACTCATCAGCACTTTCACTCAGAAGCTTCTAACCGACTGAAGATCAGCAGTTTGATTATTATATAGTTTTGTTAAAGTCTTGATTTCAAGTTTCAATGTACAGACTGTAGTAACCTTATCTTTGCATAATATCTTTGTTAAATATCTTAGATTACTTCAGACTACAGTTTAGTACATTAGTCTATAAATAGATGAGTTTGTTCATCTATTTCAACATGTGATTTTGTGTAATATCTTTGAACTTATATTGAAATCCTTCGGGCTTTAAACTTATAATTTCCACTTCACATCTGAGAAACATAAACTGCTATTACTGCTTTATACTTAGATCATTTATTGTTTCTCATTTATTATTCAGTCAAGGGGGAGTAATAACTCCTCATCAAAGTGATCTTTTAGACCTTTGAACACTTGTATTTCCGCTGCTCAATAACTCTTATATAAATCTGATAAACACATAAGTGTTCACAAAAACAGCCACTGATCCAACAGTTACACTTTGAAAAACGGTTATTTTGATCTCTGATTTTCAAAAGTTTGTGAATTTGAATGATCTTGATTAGGTTTTGCTTCGGAGATGATTTGGAACAACTTTAATACTTGGAATTTTGAATTTTAACCACAAAATCAACTCTAAATCTTTCAAAAACACTCAAAAACCATTTTTATGCAAAAACAGATGTGAATTGATCAAAATAATGTCCAAATCAGCTCTGAGTTTATCAATTTGTTGTTGTATGATCCTCTATGCTCTGATACCACTTTGTAGAGGATGTTATTTGACACGAAAACCGGATTATATGATCATACAAGTTACAAAACCAGGTGCGGAAACCCTAGCTTTGAACAAACTGATGTAAACTCAAATCAAGACACAATCAAAGTCATTTTCAATACTTTTCATAGATTAACTCATTCATAAACTTGATTACAATATCCAAACAGTTAATCTAGATCACACACACACTATCTCAAACTGCTCTGGAACAACACCTTAAAACACACACACCTAATAACTCTCTTAACTTTACAAAATCACAAAATCTATATATAGGCACTGCACATTCGCCCATTGTGAATGGTCGAATGTGAGGCTTTTTCACATTCGCCCATTTACATGGTCGAATGTGTCTTCCTTGTGTAGTCCAGTTCCAGATTCGTCCAGTATATATCTACCTTCGCCCACTTAATAAACACCTTCGCCCAAACAGTCTTCATTCGCCCAGTTCAGACTACTAACACATGTTAACTATCCAATCACTAGTCGCAAAACGCATCTACAAGTCCCGTGACTAACCTAGTAAGGGTGTACAAAAGGCTATAAATTTATTTCCAAGAGTAAGAATTTCAGCCTTATAAAGTGTTGTTCAGTATTCTAGGACCTACAGCACCCGAAAGTCCAATAAGATACCCATTTTAGTTCGTTTATACTATTATTAGGCTTCCCCTATAAGGATAGGAGATTCCGAGTCCCGTGACTAACCCAATAAGGGTGTACAAAAGGCTATAAATTTATTTCCAAGAGTAAGAATTTTAGCCTTTATAAAGTGTTGTTCAGTATTCTAGGACCTACAACACCCGAAAGTCCAATAAGATACCCATTTTAGTTCGTTTATACAATTATTAGGCTTCCCCTATAAGGATAGTAGATTCCGAGTCCCGTGACTAACCCAATAAGGGTGTACAAAAGGCTATAAATTTATTTCCAAGAGTAAGAATTTCAGCCTTTATAAAGTGTTGTTCTGTATTCTAGGACCTACAACACCCGAAAGTCCAATGAGATACCCATTTAATTCGTTATACTATAAATAGGCTTCCCCTATAAGGATAGGAGATTCTGAGTCTCGTGACTAACCCATTAAGGGTGTACAAAAGGCTATAAATTTATTTTCAAGAGTAAGAATTTCAGCCTTATAAAGTGTCGTTGAGTATTCTAGGACCTACAGCACCTGAAAGTCCAATGAGATACCCATTTTAGTTCGTTTATCCTATTATTAGGCTTCCCCTATAAGGATAGGAGATTCCGAGTCCCGTGACTAACCCAATAAGGGTGTACAAAAGGCTATAAATTTATTTCCAAGAGTAAGAATTTTAGCCTTTATAAAGTGTTGTTCAGTATTCTAGGACCTACAGCACCCGAAAGTCCAATGAGATACCCATTTTAGTTCGTTAATACTATTATTAGGCTTCCCTTTTAAGGATAGGAGATTCTGAGTCCCGTGACTAACCCAGTAAGGGTGTACAAAAGGCTATAAATTTATTTTCAAGAGTAAGAATTTCAGCCTTATAAAGTGTTGTTCAGTATTTTAGGACCTACAGCACCCGAAAGTCCAATGAGATACCCATTTTAGTTCGTTTATCCTATTATTAGGCTTCCCCTATAAGGATAGGAGATTCCGAGTCCCGTGACTAACCCAATAAGGGTGTACAAAAGGCTATAAATTTATTTCCAAGAGTAAGAATTTTAGCCTTTATAAAGTGTTGTTCAGTATTCTAGGACCTACAACACCCGAAAGTCCAATGAGATACCCATTTTAGTTCGTTAATACTATTATTAGGCTTCCCTTTTAAGGATAGGAGATTCCGAGTCCCGTGACTAACCCAGTAAGGGTGTACAAAAGGCTATAAATTTATTTCCAAGAGTAAGAATTTTAGCCTTATAAAGTGTTGTTCAGTATTCTAGGACCTACAGCACCCGAGAGTCCAATGAGATACCCATTTTAGTTCGTTTATCCTATTATTAGGCTTCCCCTATAAGGATAGGAGATTCCGAGTCCCGTGACTAACCCAATAAGGGTGTACAAAAGGCTATAAATTTATTTCCAAGAGTAAGAATTTTAGCCTTTATAAAGTGTTGTTCAGTATTCTAGGACCTAGAGCACCCGAAAGTCCAATGAGATACCCATTTTAGTTCGTTAATACTATTATTAGGCTTCCCTTTTAAGGATAGGAGATTCCGAGTCCCGTGACTAACTCAATAAGGGTGTACAAAAGGCTATAAATTTATTTCCAAGAGTAAGAATTTCAGCCTTATAAAGTGTTGTTCAGTATTCTAGGACCTACAGCACCCGAAAGGCCAATGAGATACCCATTTTAGTTCGTTTATCCTATTATTAGGCTTCCCCTATAAGGATAGGAGATTCTGAGTCCCGTGACGAACCCAATAAGGGTGTACAAAAGCCTATAAATTTATTTCCAAGAGTAAGAATTTCCGCCTTTATAAAGTGTTGTTCAGTATTCTAGGACCTACAACACCCGAAAGTCCAATGAGATAGCCGTTTTAGTTCGTTAATACTATTATTAGGCTTCCCCTTTAAGGATAGGAGATTCCGAGTCCCGTGACTAACCCAGTAAGGGTGTACAAAAGGCTATAAATTTATTTCCAAGAGTAAGAATTTCAGCCTTATAAAGTGTTGTTCAGTATTCTAGGACCTACAGCACCCGAAAGTCCAATGAGATACCCATTTTAGTTCGTTTATCCTATTATTAGGCTTCCCCTATAAGGATAGGAGATTCTGAGTCCCGTGACTAACCCAATAAGGGTGTACAAAAGGCTATAAATTTATTTCCAAGAGTAAAAATTTTAGCCTTTATAAAGTGTTGTTCAGTATTCTAGGACCTACAACACCCGAAAGTCCAATGAGATACCCATTTTAGTTCGTTAATACTATTATTAGGCTTCCCTTTTAAGGATAGGAGATTCCGAGTCCCGTGACTAACCCAGTAAGGGTGTACAAAAGGCTATAAATTTATTTCCAAGAGTAAGAATTTCAGCCTTATAAAGTGTTGTTCAGTATTCTAGGACCTACAGCACCCGAAAGTCCAATGAGATACCCATTTTAGTTCGTTTATCCTATTATTAGGCTTCCCCTATAAGGATAGGAGATTCCGAGTCCCGTGACTAACCCAATAAGGGTGTACAAAAGGCTATAAATTTATTTCCAAGAGTAAGAATTTTAGCCTTTATAAAGTGTTGTTCAGTATTCTAGGACCTACAGCACCCGAAAGTCCAATGAGATACCCATTTTAGTTCGTTATTACTATTATTAGGCTTCCCCTTTAAGGATAGGAGATTTCGAGTCCCGTGACTAACCCAGTAAGGGTGTACAAAAGGCTATAAATTTATTTCCAAGAGTAAGAATTTCAGCCTTATAAAGTGTTGTTCAGTATTCTAGGACCTACAGCACCCGAAAGTCCAATGAGATACCCATTTTAGTTCGTTTATACTATTATTAGGCTTCCCCTATAAGGATAGGAGATTCCGAGTCCCGTGACTAACCCAATAAGGGTGTACAAAGGGCTATAAATTTTAATTCCAAGAGTAAGAATTTCAGCCTTATAAAGTGTTGTTCAGTATTCTAGGACCTACAGCACCCGAAAGTCCAATGAGATACCCATTTTAGTTCGTTAATACTATTATTAGGCTTCCCTTTTAAGGATAGGAGATTCCGAGTCCCGTGACTAACCCAGTAAGGGTGTACAAAAGGCTATAAATTTATTTTCAAGAGCAAGAATTTCAGCCTTATAAAGTGTTGTTCAGTATTCTAGGACCTACAGCACCCGAAAGTCCAATGAGATACCCATTTTAGTTCGTTTATCCTATTATTAGGCTTCCCCTATAAGGATAGGAGATTCCGAGTCCCGTGACTAACCCAATAAGGGTGTACAAAAGGCTATAAATTTATTTCCAAGAGTAAAAATTTTAGCCTTTATAAAGTGTTGTTCAGTATTCTAGGACTTACAACACCCGAAAGTCCAATGAGATACCCATTTGAGTTCGTTAATACTATTATTAGGCTTCCCTTTTAAGGATAGGAGATTCCGAGTCCCGTGACTAACCCAGTAAGGGTGTACAAAAGGCTATAAATTTATTTCCAAGAGTAATTATTTCAGCCTTATAAAGTGTTGTTCAGTATTCTAGGACCTACAGCACCCGAAAGTCCAATGAGATACCCATTTTAGTTCGTTTATCCTTGTTGATGCACTTTCTGTGGACGTTACTGTCGAATAGACTAGGGTTGAGTCTAGGTATAGTGTTACATGAGATTGTGGTGATCCATAAGGGCATTTTATGGATCTGACGCAGTTGTAAAATATAGGACAAAACAGATCCAGGTTCGACCTATATACAACTGGGGCGAATGTGGAAGCTTTCCACATTCGACCAGTATAACTGGGCGAATGTGGAAATACTCCACATTCGACCAGTAACAAGGGGCGAAGGTGGAACTGGGTTTTGGACTATAAATAGCAATCTCATGTGTTTGTATTCGGTTGGTGATTTGAGCTTATACTTTGAATGCTCTCAAGGGGGAGGTTATGCCCAACCTCCCCCGGCCACGAGATAGACGTTTATCCTACTGATGACAGTGTCTGTAACCGTTTCTGTATTAATACGAATCTGTGATGACGTTGTTATCGTTATATTACTGTCTCGTCTCGAACTCCCCGTCTGAAACGAGTTGTTTACGCGTAATCGATCCGCGAGTTCGGTCCGTAACCGGATTCTCAAACATGCGATATGAATTGGAATATAACGATCCTGATCTAGAAGAAGGGGAAGTACCTGCATCTGTGGCAAAGGAGATCTTGGATGGGCTTGCACAGAGGGTAGGGAAAACATTTGAAGAATTTATTGTTGATGAGTCGATTCCACATATTCCTGAAAAGGATATTGGAAGTCACTCTGATGATAAAGATACCCCTGAGTTTGAAGAAGTTGAAATAGAGGATATCACACATGAGGAATACCCACAGTACTTCAGACAAACTGATGAAGACTTGGTGTTTCCTGATTTTACTGAGATTCCTAATACGTCTGCAAAAAGAAAGTTATCTGGAGATGATGATAATGATGATGATGATGATGCTGAAGGTTCGGGAAGTCAAAAGGAGGATGAGAGTAGTAGTAGTGATGATAATGATGGAGGAGATGTTACTTCGAAGTTTACATTTGAAAAGAGACCACCTTCAAAGAAGAAGAAAGACACAGGTGAGTCAAGTTCAAAGAAGAAGAGTGAGAATGTTGATTCTGATGAGAGTGTGTTTTGGAATGAGAAGGTGAGGTCCTTGTCTGACGATGCTAAACAAGTATACAAGGACATGTTAGAAAGAAGAGAATGGACCATTGAGTTCACAGGTCGTTTTGCTGAAATATTCCAAACTGATAACATGCTTTTTGTCCAAGGCGACAGAGAAAGAATCGATAATGTGGCACCGAAGAATGGGGCACATTCATCTAAAGAAAATGAATCAACTTGTGAGAAATGGACTTGTCGATGGAGTAAACGTAAAACATTTCCATCTGAATGACAAGTGTGTGAGTTGTAAAAAGGGGAAGCAACACAAACAGTCCCACAAAGTGAAAAAGGTTAACTCTGTTGAGATGCCACTAGAGCGATTGCACATGGATCTTTTTGGACCGGTCAAGCGCAAAAGTCATCTTGGAGAGCTTTATTGTTTAGTCGTCACTGACGATTACTCAAGATTTTCATGGGTGATGTGTTTGCAGAATAAAAGCGACACTTTTATCAATCTAAAAGTTCTGTTCACTCGATTGGAGAATCTCTACAATGTGAAGATAAAGAGAATTCGGAGTGACAATGGGACGGAGTTCAAAAATGCCAAGATGGATGAACTTTGTGAAAACAAAGGAATACATCATGAATATTCGGCTCCGTACACCCCTCAACAGAACGGTGTTGCTGAACGAAAGAATAGGACTCTAATTGAAGCGGCTAGAACAATGCTTGCTGATTCAAATCTTCCAGTAATGTTCTGGAATGAGGCGATTTATGCAGCAAATTACACATTAAATCGGGTTCTAACAGTGAAGAAGTTTGGTAAAACATCTTATGAGCTGTTACACCGAAGAAAGCCGAACTTAGAGTATCTAGAACCTTTTGGGGCGCCTTGCACTATGTTGAATCCAAGCGAGAAGTTTAGTCCTAAAGCCGAGGAGGGTTACTTTGTTGGATATGCAACCCCGCTCAAACGGGTATACAACAAGCGAACTCGTCGTGTGGAAGACTGGGCTAACGTGGACGTTCAACGATATACTCAAAATATTCAAGGCACGGGTCCTGATTGGATGTTTGATTACAAAGATTTCTTTGAATCATTCAATCTAGATAGCTTGGTTGAAGAAGCTGTTATTCGATTACTTTACGAGTGTGAAAATGCAACAACTTCACCGTTGGTGCGTCCGATCACCGTGAACCCCCTACCAGCTTCTAATGATACCAATGCTCCAATACAAGAGGAAGAAGTATTTCAAGAGGCTTCAACTTCATTAGACACTTCAGAATCTGAAGATGAACAATTTGAAGAAGCTATTCTTGATCAAGCTGACGAACCAGAGGCACCGCCAGTGAACCCAACACCAACTTCTGATGTGGCTTCATCATCAAATACGGGTCATGATCTGGATGCTGTGGAGAACTTGACTGTTCAGACGGGAGTGCAAGTACCTAATTATCCGGAATCTCGGATTCATCGTATTCACCCGCTGGAGCAAGTTATCGGTGATCCTGGAAGTAGTGTGATGACCAGAGGGCAGCTTAAAAGCGTTAATTCGCCAGAGAGTTTTGGTGCTTTAGCTTTATATGCCAAAATTCAACAATCTGGTAGTCAAAATGATTGGTCGTTTGCGTGTTATGTGTCGCAGGTAGAGCCAAGGACATACAAGGACGCTTTGAAGGATGATGCCTGGGTGGAAGCTATGCAGGAGGAGTTATTACAATTCCAGAAATTGGGAGTTTGGACGCTCACGGATTTGCCGCCGGATAGGAAGAAGATTGGCACCAAATGGGTGTTTAAGTGTAAGAAGGATGATCGTGGGGTAATTGTTCGTAACAAAGCCAGATTGGTCGTGCAGGGTTTCCATCAAATCGAAGGGATTGATTATAACGAAATCTATGCACCGGTAGCACGAATCGAAGCTATTCGGATGTTCCTCGCGTTTGCTTCTTATAAGAAATTCAAAGTTTATCAAATGGACGTGAAAAGTGCATTTCTGTACGGGAAAGTCAAGGAAGAGGTGTATGTAGGGCAGCCACCAGGCTTTGAGGACCCAATCCACCGGGATAAGGTCTACGTGTTGAACAAAGCTCTTTATGGCTTGCACCAGGCTCCGAGGCAGTGGTACGAGGAGCTAAGTACATACCTCATCTCCAAAGGATTTAAGCGCGGCCTCGTCGATTGCACCCTCTTTACGAAAAAGATGGGAGATGATTTGCTTCTAGTACAGATATACGTTGATGATATAATATTTGGTTCAACTAACGAGCTTTTATGCAGGGAGTTCGAAACTGTCATGCAGGAAAAGTTCGAAATGAGCGCAATGGGGGAGATGCAGTTTTTCCTAGGCTTGCAGGTGAACCAAAGACCCGACGGGATCTTCATTCACCAGACGAAATATGTCTCCGACATCTTGAGCCGGTTCCAGATGGAGGACTCAAAGCCGATGGATACCCCGATTCAACCCAATCACGGGATTGGAGTGGACGCTAAGGGGGAGCTGACGGATCCTTTTACATACAGAGCAATCATCGGATCTCTGATGTATTTGACGGCGTCTCGACCAGATATTATGTATGCAACGTGTCTCTGTGCCCGTTATCAATCGAAGCCGAAACAAAGTCATCTGACGGCGGTCAAGCGTATCCTTAGATATCTGAAGGGTTGTCCCTCAAAAGGACTTTGGTACCCTAATGATGATAATTTTGATTTCATATCTTTTAGTGATGCAGATTGGGGCGGCTGTGACAAAGATAGCAAATCTACTACAGCTGGTTGCCAGTTTTTCGGGAGCAGGTTAATCACCTGGCAATGCAAGAAACAGACTTCCGTAGCACAATCTACCTGTGAAGCCGAGTACATTGCAGCCTCGAGTTGCTGTTCGCAAGTACTCTGGATTCAACAACAAATGGTGGATTACGGTTTGCAGTTTCTAAAAACTCCTATTTACTGTGACAACGAAGCCGCAATTGCATTAACTAAAAATTCGGATAATCATTCTAAAGCGAAACACATCCGGATCAAATATCATTTTATCCGTGATTGTTACGCTAAGGAATTGATCGATATGATCAAAATACATACTGACTACCAACGTGCAGATCTGTTTACTAAAGCTTTTGACCGTTCACGCTTTGAATATCTTTTAAAAGTAAACAATATAAAGGAAAAACAGGACTAATCGGCACCTCGGTTTATCGCTTTTTAGTTTTTAGTTTTTATATTTTGCTAATTGGGAATTTCTCTTTGCTAATTGGGAATTTCTCTTTACTATCGTAATCCTCAAAGAAGTTGATGCTTTCGAGGGGATTGTTTAATCCTCAAAGAAGTTGATGCTTTCGAGTGGATTGTTTCTTTCAAATTTTTGTTTGTGTTTTTCAGAAAAATCAAAAATTCCAAAAATATGTTCTTTATTTTAGGGGGAGCCATTTTATCAGAAAAACCAAAAACATTATAAAATTCAAAAAGACCTAAACATTAGAAAAATCAAAAATGATTTCCTGGTAAAACAGAGGAAATGATAGTACATCAGTGGGGATCTGACACAGGCTAAAGAATTGTATAGTTAATGAGGCGTGTGTTGATTACGTGTGATATGCTGATAGGCTTCGTAGACTAAATATTGCGTGCATTAGTGATACAAACATAACGAACTACGCGTTCGTGGCTGAACACCTCATGGGCATATGGTCTTAGTACCGTAATTTCGTTTGATAGGATTGCCAAAATCTGAGGTTTCGGGTCGTTATGTTATGGTTATCCGGGATATTCTGATAAACTTTTGTCGTATTGATTTACGGACTTAGTTTTATCAGAATATTTGCTAAAAGAGCTTAATTGCCAAAACCGGAAGTTACCGAATTGAGGAACTTTATGTTTTAATTGATCATAGATCATTATTACATCGTATTGATCATCTGATGCAGATCGGTGATTAATATCAGCCTCAACCTAGTGTATACGCACATGTTACTCTGCTGCATTTAATTGCTGACCTGTACACCTCTGTGCTATATACTTTGTAACTTTTACGGATAACTCTGGCATAATCACGCGTTACGACGAAGCTTTGTGCAATTACTTGATACGGGAGTATGTCGTGTGTGTGGGCACCACATCGTGTTAGTCTAATACACCTAACTCGTATCATTTTAAAGCATTGCGTAATTGTCTGCATGTGAGCTTACGTGGACCACAATATCAGCAATTGCCGTGTCACATACTGTTTCTAATGATAATATTAAACAAAAAGATCAACGCTGTGATCAGATTTCTCAGAAAACTGATATGATCCTCTGACCGGATTTCACAAAATGTTTACTGCTTTCATTTACTTTGATGCATTTTATTTTGTTGCAATTTACTTTTATCGTCAAAAAGATACAAAATCCAAAAAGATTTTAGGTGTGTTTTGATAAAATTTCAGAAAAATCAAAATTTTTGCATTTCTGTTTTATTTTTGATAACCGGGGATGCTTGATAGTCAATTTCTGAGATTTGACAACACCATCTGGGCTTTGTATCATTCTAAAAGTGAAAATTTGTGTTTTGGAGGCTTACCGGATTGAAAAATGTTGAACGGGATTCGAATTTGTAATTTGGCAAAATTTTTCAAGATTTCCATTTTACATTCGCCCTTAAATGGGACGAATGTGGAAATTTGTCTACCTTCGGGTTGTTTCAAACTGGGCGAATGTGGCTTTTACACCAAAATCCACTTTCGGGTGAAATAGTTTTACCCTCGTGCCATTAACTTAGGGCGAAGGTGGAAAACTCTTACTTTCGTCCAGAAGAAACGGGCGAAGGTGGAACCTATATATAATCCATTTGCAGATTCGACCCTCACTTCAAAATTTTTCAAAATTTCTTCAAATACCAGACCTTGTTGATTTTGAATCTCTTGCTTGTGCGTTTTATTCCCTAGATCATACTGATCATTTCCATATAACTTTTACAGGTAATGATCAAGGATTGAAGTCAGAATCGTTCGTTTTCTTACCGGACTTAGGGTTTTAGGGTTAATGTATTTTCAGTGGATGTTAATACATAATTTTGATAAACGTTCATTCCATATCAGTTTTAGGGGGAGAAGAATCAAGGAATTAGGTTTTTAACATCGTTTAAGAAGTGATTGATTGAATGCACATAATAAACCCTAATTCTTATAGAAAACTGATATAGAATGAAAATTAAGGGAAATTGATGTTATACGAGTTCTAGTCGGCCATATTAGGATTGTTTTTGATCAAAATTAAGAGTTAATAACAGGTTTGAAAAATTTTTAAATTTTGGGCAAGAACAAGTTCCACCTTCGGTTCGTCGTGTGGACGAAGGTGAAACTGAGTGGACGAAGGAAACTCAAAACGGGCGAATGTATATTTTTATTCAAAATCTTGTTACATTCGACCAGTATTTTGCACCTTCGGCCATATTAATCTACATTCGACCTAAAAGTTTGGGCGAATGTGGAATTTTCAAAAACCTAAAATTTTGAATTTTTGACGATTTCATGTTTTGACGTTTATTTTGATTTTATGTTTCAGATGGCTGAAGAACAAGAGAATATTGAGATTCCTGTGGAGACTGCAGTTACTGATCCTGTTCCAGAAACTGTACAAGAAGGAGAATCATCAAGCGGTAATAAATGGCCGTTTGAGAAGACTCACAACTGTTGCGCGTATCTGGGAGATGTGGAGAAGAACGTGGAATTTACAGAGATCATAAAATTCCTGAAAAGATGCAGAGTGGTTTATGCTTTGGCCACACCAACTATCATCTACAAGGATATAGTTGAGGACTTTTACAACAACGCCAAGTATGATTACTTTGATAATCAGACTATTATCAGAAGCAAGATTCAGGGAATGGAGATGTTTATCACTGAAGCTGATATCAGAGAAGCTCTCCAGATCCAGTTTGAAACCAGTGAAGATCCAAGGGAATTATCATGGACTGAGCAGAAAGCCTGTTTCCTTAGGATGAAATACAAAGGACCGATTACTGATGGTTCAATGTACAAAGGGAAACTGAGTGTGCAGTTCAAGTATTTTGCTCACGTCATTATACTTGTATTTGGATGTGTTAGTGGAGGTTATGACGTGATGAGGAAGAGTTTGAGCTCGTTAATGGTTGCGTTGACTCTCAACAAACCATTTAACGTTGCTGGGATGATTTTAGATCATATGCTGGAGATGCTGAAGGGTTTGAAGAAGAAATATTTCATGCTTTACCCTAGATTTCTGATGATGATCTTTGATCACAAATATCCAAACCTGAAGAAAGATCCAACACAGATACTTGCTATGGATCATATGAACATTAGAACCTTGGCTAGAATGAAAGGTTACAAAGGTGTACCTGATAATGAGAGACCACCTTACAGGAGGTTGTTTGGAGCCTTGGCTAGAGAGGATTACATGGATCCTGGAAAGAACACAGCAAGGCATCCTGATAGTGATAGTGACAATGATGATCCGTTGGTATATGCTGATGCAAGTACAAAGAGGAAAAGACAAGTAGTCAATCCTGGAGCCAAAGGGAAGGGCAAAGGAAAGACTGAGAAGGGGAGTTCAAAACAACAAGCTGTGAGGAAGAAATCTACTGCAAAGAAAGGTACTAGTTTGGTAGATGAAGAGTCTGTAGATTCAGAGGAGACTGAGACTGAAGAACAGTGGGATTCGGATGCTGAAAATGTCCGGACTACCAAACAAAAGGCCACTTTGGTTGGTGAGTCTGAATCACTGAACAGATCGATTGAAGAAGCTAAGAAGAGCAAGCAGTCTGTTGGTGCTGAAGATGAAGGGCTAACTGTGAATTTGGACGAGTTGAATGAAGGTGAAACTGTAGTAGTTAACTTGCCCAAGCCCAAACACAAAACCATGGCCAAGAAGACCAGTACAAAGCAACTCAGAGAGAAAGAGTTGAGCCAACTTTTGAGAGGAAAGAGATTACCTGAAGCTGGAACGTCATCAAAACAATCTTCACCAGCCACTAAGAAACAAAAGACTGTGGAGGCAACAAAATTACCAGTGGATCAATTCAATATAGCACTGGATAATGTTCTTAATATGTTTACACAGCCTCAGAAAGAAAAAGAAACTGAGATTGAGCCATCAAAGTCAAAGTCCAAGTCAAAGAAAGTCACTGTGGATGACGAAGTGATGAAGCAGGTGAATAAGAAAATGGACGACATGATGAAGATGTTAGTGGCTCAGCAAGCTGAAATTGCCAAGTTTAAGCTGAATGAGGAGAAAATGCTTCAGATTGTAGTAGCTTCTAAGTCGAATCAGGATGAGATTGACGAGAAGGTGAAGAAGCTAGAAGCAAAGAATAAAAAGCTTGAAGGAAAGTGTCTGAGAAACAAGAACAGATACAAGGCTATAAAAGAGGATAATAAAGAATTGAAGGCTGAAAACAAACGCCTTAGTGAGCTGATAGATAATCTGTACAATGTTGCACCCAAACTGAAGGAGGGTGAGGAGGATAAAGAGAAAGAAGTTGAACAGGTTGACTTTGAACCATCTGAATCTGATAAAGAGGAAGATGAGGATGATGAGGATGAAGAATCGGAAAAGAGTGATGATGGAGATGATGACCTTGGACGACCCATCATTGTGAAGGGATGGGTACCTCTCTCATGCTAATTGTTTAATAAGTGTGCAGATTGTTCCAGACAGACCTATTAGCTATTCTTTGATAAGTTGATAGTGGAGCATCTGTATACAAGCTATTTATTGGAGAGGTGAAGGTCAAGGAAGGGTTATTGGAGAAGGAAAACATGATTTCAACAGAAAGAAGAGTGTTTGTAGTCTGTTTCCAACCTGTGAAGCCGGAAAAAGTTGCAATCTCATGCAATTGCTCTCAGGTGTTGGATTTCAATAACAGATACGACAAAATGGTTTGCTAATTGAAAAATCCTAATGAGTCAAGCAATCTGAGTGGAAAATGGTTTTTGAAAATCGATGAGTAAACCGCATCGAATATCATTTTATTTTGTTTTTCTTCAAAAAGTTTAAAAATCCAAAAATATGCTTATTTTGAGATTTTTAGGGGGAGAAAAATTTGAGAAAAATCCAAAATAAAAAATAGAAAATCAAAAATGAGTTTTCCTGGAGAAAGAGAGGAGATGATAGTACATCAGTGGACTGTCAGACTACTCTAAAAACAAAAATAATTTGATAAACATTGAGTAGCCACTACAATTATATATTGGTAGGCTTGAAATCAAAGTTTAAAGTTCAGCATGGTGATATAAATTTAAAATCAATAACTGATAATCATGTGGATCAACGAATCGTTGGCATATGGTCTTAGTACCGAAATTTCGTTCGATAGATTGCCAAAATCAGAGGTTTCGGGTCGTTATATTGAAAGTTATCTGGGGATGGCCTAACTGATCTTTTGCTGTATTGATTTACAGACCTAGATTCAGTCAGGGTATCTTATTAAAAAGAGCTAATAAAGCCAAAACCATAAGTTACCGAATGAGGAACTTAACATGTGTGATGATAATCAAAGATTATCTAATACATCGTATCTATACTATGATGAAAGTCATGTATGATATTAGTCCTCACCCTGGTAGAGTGCACAAGTCGCTTTGAAGCATTAATTTGCTGACCTGTCACCACTGTGCCTTATACCTTGTAACTAACGGATAACTTCAATATAATCACGCGTTACGATGAAGCTTTGCGCAATTCTTGATACGGGAATGTGTCGCGAATGCGGGGACCATAGATTACTCAGTATCTAATATTACCATAACGTATCTAAAGTGCTGAGCAATGAATGATGATTTTGAGTTTAAGTGGACAAACATACTGGTAATGGTTGTAGGATGCTCAATGACAAAAACAGAACAGATTTTATTCCGCATGAAGAGAACAGTCAACCCAGTTCCTGTATGTTTGAAGGAACTTGTTCTGAAGAATTGTTATGAAGAAGGAAATCAAGTTTGAGATTTCAATGTTCTGAAAGTAATGAGGTATCCTAGTAGGAGTCATGTGGCACGTAGGTTCAACGAAAGGTTCAAGTGCTGAAAACTCTTGATGGCTTGATCCACTCGTCTACGGCTTGTATTCTGTCGAACAGATGAAGTTACTCAAGAACATGATTGATTGATTATACGGGATCTCAGAGAAACTTGGTGAAGCATCAGTCAAGGGGGAGATTGTTGATGTAATGATGTGTCTGATACTTCAACAATCATTGACTGAAGATGCTAGGAAAAGGGAAGAATGTGAAGAGAAGAATGTGTTAATGCAATCTCAGTCAGCACAGATGAAGAATTTCATAGAAATACTAATGTTCGAGTGGATTGTTTTGCACATAGTCACATTTGAGATGTTTAATTGGATACTGACAGTTAGACTTCTCCAGTTGGTGTGAAGGGTGATGCAAAGGTTAAGTGCAGATATGAGACGTAAATTAGTGGTGGTATCTACGTGTTATGTTGAATATCTGATCGGTCAGTATGGAATCCTTCTAGTAGGGGTCTTATCAGGCTAGTTGGATTGCGCGTGATGTACTTGGTCAAGATGACATTCCTGGGTACTGATGCTACGAGACTGTAGTGCATTACATTGTCGACTTCACATTGGCGTAACTAGGTGATCTGACGCAAATGATATACGTGGTCTAGCTGACTTCCTGCGTATTGATGCTGAGGGTCCGTAGTGCATTACTTGGTCGGTTCACGAAGGATATTGTATTTCTAACTCAATGCAATGGTGCATGTATTGAGGGGGAGACCTGTGTTCCTGACTGTTGATGTGCAAGAGTTTTTGTGGATTCGCCAGCAACGTCCAAGGGGGAGATTGTTGATGCACTTTCTGTGGACGTCACTGTCGAATAGACTAGGGTTGAGTCTAGGTATAGTGTTACATGAGATTGTGGTGATCCATAAGGGCATTTTATGGATCTGACGCAGTTGTAAAATATAGGACAAAACAGATCCAGGTTCGACCTATATACAACTGGGGCGAATGTGGAAGCTTTCCACATTCGACCAGTATAACTGGGCGAATGTGGAAATACTCCACATTCGACCAGTAACAAGGGGCGAAGGTGGAACTGGGTTTTGGACTATAAATAGCAATCTCATGTGTTTGTATTCGGTTGGTGATTTGAGCTTATACTTTGAATGCTCTCAAGGGGGAGGTTATGCCCAACCTCCCCCGGCCACGAGATAGACGTTTATCCTACTGATGACAGTGTCTGTAACCGTTTCTGTATTAATACGAATCTGTGATGACGTTGCTATCGTTATATTACTGTCTCGTCTCGAACTCCCCGTCTGAAACGAGTTGTTTACGCGTAATCGATCCGCGAGTTCGGTCCGTAACCGGATTCTCAATCCTATTATTAGGCTTCCCCTATAAGGATAGGAGATTCCGAGTCCCGTGACTAACCCAATAAGGGTGTACAAAAGGCTATAAATTTATTTCCAAGAGTAAGAATTTTAGCCTTTATAAAGTGTTGTTCAGTATTCTAGGACCTACAGCACCCGAAAGTCCAATGAGATACCCATTTTAGTTCGTTATTACTATTATTAGGCTTCCCCTTTAAGGATAGGAGATTTCGAGTCCCGTGACTAACCCAGTAAGGGTGTACAAAAGGCTATAAATTTATTTCCAAGAGTAAGAATTTCAGCCTTATAAAGTGTTGTTCAGTATTCTAGGACCTACAGCACCCGAAAGTCCAATGAGATACCCATTTTAGTTCGTTTATACTATTATTAGGCTTCCCCTATAAGGATAGGAGATTCCGAGTCCCGTGACTAACCCAATAAGGGTGTACAAAGGGCTATAAATTTTAATTCCAAGAGTAAGAATTTCAGCCTTATAAAGTGTTGTTCAGTATTCTAGTACCTACAGCACCCGAAAGTCCAATGAGATACCCATTTTAGTTCGTTAATACTATTATTAGGCTTCCCTTTTAAGGATAGGAGATTCCGAGTCCCGTGACTAACCCAGTAAGGGTGTACAAAAGGCTATAAATTTATTTTCAAGAGCAAGAATTTCAGCCTTATAAAGTGTTGTTCAGTATTCTAGGACCTACAGCACCCGAAAGTCTAATGAGATACCCATTTTAGTTCGTTTATCCTATTATTAGGCTTCCCCTATAAGGATAGGAGATTCCGAGTCCCGTGACTAACCCAATAAGGGTGTACAAAAGGCTATAAATTTATTTCCAAGAGTAAAAATTTTAGCCTTTATAAAGTGTTGTTCAGTATTCTAGGACTTACAACACCCGAAAGTCCAATGAGATACCCATTTGAGTTCGTTAATACTATTATTAGGCTTCCCTTTTAAGAATAGGAGATTCCGAGTCCCGTGACTAACCCAGTAAGGGTGTACAAAAGGCTATAAATTTATTTCCAAGAGTAAGAATTTCAGCCTTATAAAGTGTTGTTCAGTATTCTAGGACCTACAGCACCCGAAAGTCCAATGAGATACCCATTTTAGTTCGTTTATCCTATTATTAGGCTTCCCCTATAAGGATAGGAGATTCCGTGTCCCGTGACTAACCCAATAAGGGTGTACAAAAGGCTATAAATTTATTTCCAAGAGTAAGAATTTTAGCCTTTATAAAGTGTTGTTCAGTATTCTAGGACCTAGAGCATCCGAAAGTCCAATGAGATACCCATTTTAGTTTGTTAATACTATTATTAGGCTTCCCTTTTAAGGATAGGAGATTCCGAGTCCCGTGACTAACCCAATAAGGGTGTACAAAAGGCTATAAATTTATTTCCAAGAGTAAGAATTTCAGTCTTATAAAGTGTTGTTCAGTATTCTAGGACCTACAGCACCCGAAAGTCCAATGAGATACCCATTTTAGTTCGTTTATACTATTATTAGGCTTCCCCTATAACGATAGGAGATTCCGAGTCCCGTGACTAACCCAATAAGGGTGTACAAAAGGCTAAAAATTTATTTCCAAGAGTAAGAATTTCAGCCTTTATAAAGTGTTGTTCTGTATTCTAGGACCTACAACACCCGAAAGTCCAATGAGATACCTATTTAATTCATTAATACTATAATTAGGCTCCCCCTATAAGGATAGGAGATTCTGAGTCTCGTGACTAACCCATTAAGGGTGAACAAAAGGCTATAAATTTATTTCCAAGATTAAGAATTTCAGCCTTTATAAAGTGTTGTTCAGTATTCTAGGACCTACAGGACCCGAAAGTCCAATGAGATACCCATTTTAGTTCGTTAATACTATTATTAGGCTTCCCTTTTAAGGATAGGAGATTCCGAGTCCCGTGACTAACCCAGTAAGGGTGTACAAAAGGCTATAAATTTATTTCCAAGAGTAAGAATTTCAGCCTTATAAAGTGTTGTTCAGTATTCTAGGAGCTACAGCACCCGAAAGTCCAATGAGATACCCATTTTAGTTCGTTTATCCTATTATTAGGCTTCCCCTATAAGGATAGGAGATTCCGAGTCCCGTGACTAACCCAATAAGGGTGTACAAAAGGCTATAAATTTATTTCCAAGAGTAAGAATTTTAGCCTTTATAAAGTGTTGTTCAGTATTCTAGGACCTAGAGCACCCGAAAGTCCAATGAGATACCCATTTTAGTTCGTTAATACTATTATTAGGCTTCCCTTTTAAGGATAGGAGATTCCGAGTCCCGTGACTAACCCAATAAGGGTGTACAAAAGGCTATAAATTTATTTGCAAGAGTAAGAATTTCAGCCTTATAAAGTGTTGTTCAGTATTCTAGGACCTACAGCACCCGGAGGCCAATGAGATACCCATTTTAGTTCATTAATACTATTATTAGGCTTCCCCTATAAGGATAGGAGATTCTGAGTCCCGTGACGAACCCAATAAGGGTGTACAAAAGCCTATAAATTTATTTCCAAGAGTAAGAATTATCGCCTTTATAAAGTGTTGTTCAGTATTCTAGGACCTACAGGACCCGAAAGTCCAATGAGATACCCATTTTAGTTCGTTAATACTATTATTAGGCTTCCCCTTTAAGGATAGGAGATTCCGAGTCCCGTGACTAACCCAGTAAGGGTGTACAAAAGGCTATAAATTTATTTCCAAGAGTAAGAATTTCAGCCTTTATAAAGTGTTGTTCAGTATTCTAGGACCTAGAGCACCCGAAAGTCCAATGAGATACCCATTTTAGTTCGTTAATACTATTATTAGGCTTCCCCTTTAAGGATAGGAGATTCCGAGTCTCGTGACTAACCCAATAAGGGTGTACAAAAGGCTATAAATTTATTTCCAAGAGTAAGAATTTCAGCCTTTATAAAGTGTTGTTCAGTATTCTAGGACCTAGAGCACCCGAAAGTCCAATGAGATACCCATTTTAGTTCGTTAATACTATTATTAGGCTTCCCCTTTAAGGATAGGAGATTCCGAGTCCCGTGACTAACCCAGTAAGGGTGTACAAAAGGCTATAAATTTATTTCCAAGAGTAAGAATTTCAGCCTTTATAAAGTGTTGTTCAGTATTCTAGGACCTAGAGCACCCGAAAGTCCAATGAGATACCCATTTTAGTTCGTTAATACTATTATTAGGCTTCCCCTTTAAGGATAGGAGATTCCGAGTCCCGTGACTAACCCAGTAAGGGTGTACAAAAGGCTATAAATTTATTTCCAAGAGTAAGAATTTCAGCCTTATAAAGTGTTGTTCAGTATTCTAGGACCTACAGCACCCGAAAGTCCAATGAGATACCCATTTTAGTTCGTTAATACTATTATTAGGCTTCCCCTTTAAGGATAGGAGATTCCGAGTCCCGTGACTAACCCATAAGGGTGTACAAAAGGCTATAAATTTATTTCCAAGAGTAAGAATTTCAGCCTTATAAAGTGTTGTTCAGTATTCTAGGACCTAGAGCACCCGAAAGTCCAATGAGATACCCATTTTAGTTTGTTAATACTATTATTAGGCTTCCCTTTTAAGGATAGGAGATTCCGAGTCCCGTGACTAACCCAATAAGGGTGTACAAAAGGCTATAAATTTATTTCCAAGAGTAAGAATTTCAGCCTTATAAAGTGTTGTTCAGTATTCTAGGACCTACAGCACCCGAAAGTCCAATGAGATACCCATTTTAGTTCGTTTATACTATTATTAGGCTTCCCCTATAACGATAGGAGATTCCGAGTCCCGTGACTAACCCAATAAGGGTGTACAAAAGGCTAAAAATTTATTTCCAAGAGTAAGAAATTCAGCCTTTATAAAGTGTTGTTCTGTATTCTAGGACCTACAACACCCGAAAGTCCAATGAGATACCTATTTAATTCATTAATACTATAATTAGGCTCCCCCTATAAGGATAGGAGATTCTGAGTCTCGTGACTAACCCATTAAGGGTGAACAAAAGGCTATAAATTTATTTCCAAGATTAAGAATTTCAGCCTTTATAAAGTGTTGTTCAGTATTCTAGGACCTACAGGACCCGAAAGTCCAATGAGATACCCATTTTAGTTCGTTAATACTATTATTAGGCTTCCCTTTTAAGGATAGGAGATTCCGAGTCCCGTGACTAACCCAGTAAGGGTGTACAAAAGGCTATAAATTTATTTCCAAGAGTAAGAATTTCAGCCTTATAAAGTGTTGTTCAGTATTCTAGGACCTACAGCACCCGAAAGTCCAATGAGATACCCATTTTAGTTCGTTTATCCTATTATTAGGCTTCCCCTATAAGGATAGGAGATTCCGAGTCCCGTGACTAACCCAATAAGGGTGTACAAAAGGCTATAAATTTATTTCCAAGAGTAAGAATTTTAGCCTTTATAAAGTGTTGTTCAGTATTCTAGGACCTAGAGCACCCGAAAGTCCAATGAGATACCCATTTTAGTTCGTTAATACTATTATTAGGCTTCCCTTTTAAGGATAGGAGATTCCGAGTCCCGTGACTAACCCAATAAGGGTGTACAAAAGGCTATAAATTTATTTGCAAGAGTAAGAATTTCAGCCTTATAAAGTGTTGTTCAGTATTCTAGGACCTACAGCACCCGGAGGCCAATGAGATACCCATTTTAGTTCATTAATACTATTATTAGGCTTCCCCTATAAGGATAGGAGATTCTGAGTCCCGTGACGAACCCAATAAGGGTGTACAAAAGCCTATAAATTTATTTCCAAGAGTAAGAATTATCGCCTTTATAAAGTGTTGTTCAGTATTCTAGGACCTACAGGACCCGAAAGTCCAATGAGATACCCATTTTAGTTCGTTAATACTATTATTAGGCTTCCCCTTTAAGGATAGGAGATTCCGAGTCCCGTGACTAACCCAGTAAGGGTGTACAAAAGGCTATAAATTTATTTCCAAGAGTAAGAATTTCAGCCTTTATAAAGTGTTGTTCAGTATTCTAGGACCTAGAGCACCCGAAAGTCCAATGAGATACCCATTTTAGTTCGTTAATACTATTATTAGGCTTCCCCTTTAAGGATAGGAGATTCCGAGTCCCGTGACTAACCCAATAAGGGTGTACAAAAGGCTATAAATTTATTTCCAAGAGTAAGAATTTCAGCCTTATAAAGTGTTGTTCAGTATTCTAGGACCTACAGCACCCGAAAGTCCAATGAGATACCCATTTTAGTTCGTTAATACTATTATTAGGCTTCCCCTTTAAGGATAGGAGATTCCGAGTCCCGTGACTAACCCATAAGGGTGTACAAAAGGCTATAAATTTATTTCCAAGAGTAAGAATTTCAGCCTTATAAAGTGTTGTTCAGTATTCTAGGACCTAGAGCACCCGAAAGTCCAATGAGATACCCATTTTAGTTTGTTAATACTATTATTAGGCTTCCCTTTTAAGGATAGGAGATTCCGAGTCCCGTGACTAACCCAATAAGGGTGTACAAAAGGCTATAAATTTATTTCCAAGAGTAAGAATTTCAGCCTTATAAAGTGTTGTTCAGTATTCTAGGACCTACAGCACCCGAAAGTCCAATGAGATACCCATTTTAGTTCGTTTATACTATTATTAGGCTTCCCCTATAACGATAGGAGATTCCGAGTCCCGTGACTAACCCAATAAGGGTGTACAAAAGGCTAAAAATTTATTTCCAAGAGTAAGAATTTCAGCCTTTATAAAGTGTTGTTCTGTATTCTAGGACCTACAACACCCGAAAGTCCAATGAGATACCTATTTAATTCATTAATTCTATAATTAGGCTCCCCCTATAAGGATAGGAGATTCTGAGTCTCGTGACTAACCCATTAAGGGTGAACAAAAGGCTATAAATTTATTTCCAAGAGTAAGAATTTCAGCCTTTATAAAGTGTTGTTCAGTATTCTAGGACCTACAGGACCCGAAAGTCCAATGAGATACCCATTTTAGTTCGTTAATACTATTGTTAGGCTTCCCCTTTAAGGACAGGAGATTCCGAGTCCCGTGACTAACCCAGTAAGGGTGTACAAAAGGCTATAAATTTATTTCCAAGAGTTAGAATTTCAGCCTTATAAAGTGTTGTTCAATATTCTAGGACCTAGAGCACCCAAAAGTCCAATGAGATACCCATTTTAGTTTGTTAATACTATTATTAGGCTTCCCTTTTAAGGATAGGAGATTTCGAGTCCCGTGACTAACCCAATAAGGGTGTACAAAAGGCTATAAATTTATTTCCAAGAGTAAGAATTTCAGCCTTATAAAGTGTTGTTCAGTATTCTAGGACCTACAGCACCCGAAAGTCCAATGAGATACCCATTTTAGTTCGTTTATACTATTATTAGGCTTCCCCTATAATGATAGGAGATTCCGAGTCCCGTGACTAACCCAATAAGGGTGTACAAAAGGCTAAAAATTTATTTCCAAGAGTAAGAATTTCAGCCTTTATAAAGTGTTGTTCTGTATTCTAGGACCTACAACACCCGAAAGTCCAATGAGATACCTATTTAATTCATTAATTCTATAATTAGGCTCCCCCTATAAGGATAGGAGATTCTGAGTCTCGTGACTAACCCATTAAGGGTGAACAAAAGGCTATAAATTTATTTTCAAGAGTAAGCATTTCAGCCTTTATAAAGTGTTGTTCAGTATTCTAGGACCTACAGGACCCGAAAGTCCAATGAGATACCCATTTTAGTTCGTTATTACTATTGTTAGGCTTCCCCTTTAAGGACAGGAGATTCCGAGTCCCGTGACTAACCCAGTAAGGGTGTACAAAAGGCTATAAATTTATTTCCAAGAGTTAGAATTTCAGCCTTATAAAGTGTTGTTCAATATTCTAGGACCTAGAGCACCCAAAAGTCCAATGAGATACCCATTTTAGTTTGTTAATACTATTATTAGGCTTCCCTTTTAAGGATAGCAGATTCCGAGTCCCGTGACTAACCCAATAAGGGTGTACAAAAGGCTATAAATTTATTTCCAAGAGTAAGAATTTCAGCCTTATAAAGTGTTGTTCAGTATTCTAGGACCTACAGCACCCGAAAGTCCAATGAGATACCCATTTTAGTTCGTTTATACTATTATTAGGCTTCCCCTATAACGATAGGAGATTCCGAGTCCCGTGACTAACCCAATAAGGGTGTACAAAAGGCTAAAAATTTATTTCCAAGAGTAAGAATTTCAGCCTTTATAAAGTGTTGTTCTGTATTCTAGGACCTACAACACCCGAAAGTCAAATGAGATACCTATTTAATTCATTAATACTATAATTAGGCTCCCCCTATAAGGATAGGAGATTCTGAGTCTCGTGACTAACCCATTAAGGGTGAACAAAAGGCTATAAATTTATTTCCAAGAGTAAGAATTTCAGCCTTTATAAAGTGTTGTTCAGTATTCTAGGACCTACAGGACCCGAAAGTCCAATGAGATACCCATTTTAGTTCGTTAATACTATTATTAGGCTTCCCTTTTAAGGATAGGAGATTCCGAGTCCCGTGACTAACCCAGTAAGGGTGTACAAAAGGCTATAAATTTATTTCCAAGAGTAAGAATTTCAGCCTTATAAAGTGTTGTTCAGTATTCTAGGACCTACAGCACCCGAAAGTCCAATGAGATACCCATTTTAGTTCGTTTATCCTATTATTAGGCTTCCCCTATAAGGATAGGAGATTCCGAGTCCCGTGACTAACCCAATAAGGGTGTACAAAAGGCTATAAATTTATTTCCAAGAGTAAGAATTTTAGCCTTTATAAAGTGTTGTTCAGTATTCTAGGACCTAGAGCACCCGAAAGTCCAATGAGATACCCATTTTAGTTCGTTAATACTATTATTAGGCTTCCCCTTTAAGGATAGGAGATTCCGAGTCCCGTGACTAACCCAATAAGGGTGTACAAAAGGCTATAAATTTATTTCCAAGAGTAAGAATTTCAGCCTTATAAAGTGTTGTTCAGTATTCTAGGACCTACAGCACCCGAAAGGCCAATGGGATACCCATTTTAGTTCATTAATACTATTATTAGGCTTCCCCGATAAGGATAGGAGATTCTGAGTCCCGTGACGAACCCAATAAGGGTGTACAAAAGCCTATAAATTTATTTCCAAGAGTAAGAATTACCGCCTTTATAAAGTGTTGTTCAGTATTCTAGGACCTACAGGACCCGAAAGTCCAATGAGATACCCATTTTAGTTCGTTAATACTATTATTAGGCTTCCCCTTTAAGGATAGGAGATTCCGAGTCCCGTCACTAACCCAGTAAGGGTGTACAAAATGCTATAAATTTATTTCCAAGAGTAAGAGTTTCAGCCTTATAAAGTGTTGTTCAGTATTCTAGGACCTAGAGCACCCGAAAGTCCAATGAGATACCCATTTTAGTTTGTTAATACTATTATTAGGCTTCCCTTTTAAGGATAGGAGATTCCGAGTCCCGTGACTAACCCAATAAGGGTGTACAAAAGGCTATAAATTTATTTCCAAGAGTAAGAATTTCAGCCTTATAAAGTGTTGTTCAGTATTCTAGGACCTACAGGACCCGAAAGTCCAATGAGATACCCATTTTAGTTTGTTAATACTATTATTAGGCTTCCCTTTTAAGGATAGGAGATTCCGAGTCCCGTGACGAACCCAATAAGGGTGTACAAAAGCCTATAAATTTATTTCCAAGAGTAAGAATTACCGCCTTTATAAAGTGTTGTTCAGTATTCTAGGACCTACAGGACCCGAAAGTCCAATGAGATACCCATTTTAGTTTGTTAATACTATTATTAGGCTTCCCCTTTAAGGATAGGAGATTCCGAGTCCCGTGACTAACCCAGTAAGGGTGTACAAAAGGCTATAAATTTATTTCCAAGAGTAAGAATTTCAGCCTTATAAAGTGTTGTTCGGTATTCTAGGACCTAGAGCACCCGAAAGTCCAATGAGATACCCATTTTAGTTTGTTAATACTATTATTAGGCTTCCCTTTTAAGGATAGGAGATTCCGAGTCCCGTGACTAACCCAATAAGGGTGTACAAAAGGCTATAAATTTATTTCCAAGAGTAAGAATTTCAGCCTTATAAAGTGTTGTTCAGTATTCTAGGACCTACAGCACCCGAAAGTCCAATGAGATACCCATTTTAGTTTGTTTATACTATTATTAGGCTTCCCCTATAACGATAGGAGATTCCGAGTCCCGTGACTAACCCAATAAGGGTGTACAAAAGGCTAAAAATTTATTTCCAAGAGTAAGAATTTCAGCCTTTATAAAGTGTTGTTCTGTATTCTAGGACCTACAACACCCGAAAATCCAATGAGATACCTATTTAATTCATTAATACTATAATTAGGCACCCCCTATAAGGATAGGAGATTCTGAGTCTCGTGACTAACCCATTAAGGGTGAACAAAAGGCTATAAATTTATTTCCAAGAGTAAGAATTTCAGCCTTTATAAAGTGTTGTTTTGTATTCTAGGACCTACAGGACCCGAAAGTCCAATGAGATACCCATTTTAGTTCATTAATACTATTATTAGGCTTCCCTTTTAAGGATAGGAGATTCCGAGTCCCGTGACTAACCCAGTAAGGGTGTACAAAAGGCTATAAATTTATTTCCAAGAGTAAGAATTTCAGCCTTATAAAGTGTTGTTCAGTATTCTAGGACCTACAGCACCCGAAAGTCCAATGAGATACCCATTTTAGTTCGTTTATCCTATTATTAGGCTTCCCCTATAAGGATAGGAGATTCCGAGTCCCGTGACTAACCCAATAAGGGTGTACAAAAGGCTATAAATTTATTTCCAAGAGTAAGAATTTTAGCCTTTATAAAGTGTTGTTCAGTATTCTAGGACCTAGAGCACCCGAAAGTCCAATGAGATACCCATTTTAGTTCGTTAATACTATTATTAGGCTTCCCCTTTAAGGATAGGAGATTCCGAGTCCCGTCACTAACCCAGTAAGGGTGTACAAAATGCTATAAATTTATTTCCAAGAGTAAGAATTTCAGCCTTATAAAGTGTTGTTCAGTATTCTAGGACCTAGAGCACCCGAAAGTCCAATGAGATACCCATTTTAGTTTGTTAATACTATTATTAGGCTTCCCTTTTAAGGATAGGAGATTCCGAGTCCCGTGACTAACCCAATAAGGGTGTACAAAAGGCTATAAATTTATTTCCAAGAGTAAGAATTTCAGCCTTATAAAGTGTTGTTCAGTATTCTAGGACCTACAGGACCCGAAAGTCCAATGAGATACCCATTTTAGTTTGTTAATACTATTATTAGGCTTCCCTTTTAAGGATAGGAGATTCCGAGTCCCGTGACGAACCCAATAAGGGTGTACAAAAGCCTATAAATTTATTTCCAAGAGTAAGAATTACCGCCTTTATAAAGTGTTGTTCAGTATTCTAGGACCTACAGGCGCCGAAAGTCCAATGAGATACCCATTTTAGTTTGTTAATACTATTATTAGGCTTCCCCTTTAAGGATAGGAGATTCCGAGTCCCGTGACTAACCCAGTAAGGGTGTACAAAAGGCTATAAATTTATTTCCAAGAGTAAGAATTTCAGCCTTATAAAGTGTTGTTCAGTATTCTAGGACCTAGAGCACCCGAAAGTCCAATGAGATACCCATTTTAGTTTGTTAATACTATTATTAGGCTTCCCTTTTAAGGATAGGAGATTCCGAGTCCCGTGACTAACCCAATAAGGGTGTACAAAAGGCTATAAATTTATTTCCAAGAGTAAGAATTTCAGCCTTATAAAGTGTTGTTCAGTATTCTAGAACCTACAGCACCCGAAAGTCCAATGAGATACCCATTTTAGTTCGTTTATACTATTATTAGGCTTCCCCTATAACGATAGGAGATTCCGAGTCCCGTGACTAACCCAATAAGGGTGTACAAAAGGCTAAAAATTTATTTCCAAGAGTAAGAATTTCAGCCTTTATAAAGTGTTGTTCTGTATTCTAGGACCTACAACACCCGAAAATCCAATGAGATACCTATTTAATTCATTAATACTATAATTAGGCTCCCCCTATAAGGATAGGAGATTCTGAGTCTCGTGACTAACCCATTAAGGGTGAACAAAAGGCTATAAATTTATTTCCAAGAGTAAGAATTTCAGCCTTTATAAAGTGTTGTTCAGTATTCTAGGACCTACAGGACCCGAAAGTCCAATGAGATACCCATTTTTGTTCGTTAATACTATTATTAGGCTTCCCTTTTAAGGATAGGAGATTCCGAGTCCCGTGACTAACCCAGTAAGGGTGTACAAAAGGCTATAAATTTATTTCCAAGAGTAAGAATTTCAGCCTTATACAGTGTTGTTCAGTATTCTAGGACCTACAGCACCCGAAAGTCCAATGAGATACCCATTTTAGTTCGTTTATCCTATTATTAGGCTTCCCCTATAAGGATAGGAGATTCCGAGTCCCGTGACTAACCCAATAAGGGTGTACAAAAGGCTATAAATTTATTTCCAAGAGTAAGAATTTTAGCCTTTATAAAGTGTTGTTCAGTATTCTAGGACCTAGAGCACCCGAAAGTCCAATGAGATACCCATTTTAGTTCGTTAATACTATTATTAGGCTTCCCCTTTAAGGATAGGAGATTCCGAGTCCCGTGACTAACCCAGTAAGGGTGTACAAAAGGCTATAAATTTATTTCCAAGAGTAAGAATTTCAGCCTTATAAAGTGTTGTTCAGTATTCTAGGACCTACAGCACCCGAAAGTCCAATGAGATACCCATTTTAGTTCGTTTATCCTATTATTAGGCTTCCCCTATAAGGATAGGAGATTCCGAGTCCCGTGACTAACCCAATAAGGGTGTACAAAAGGCTATAAATTTATTTCCAAGAGTAAGAATTTTAGCCTTTATAAAGTGTTGTTCAGTATTCTAGGACCTAGAGCACCCGAAAGTCCAATGAGATACCCATTTTAGTTCGTTAATACTATTATTAGGCTTCCCCTTTAAGGATAGGAGATTCCGAGTCCCGTCACTAACCCAGTAAGGGTGTACAAAATGCTATAAATTTATTTCCAAGAGTAAGAATTTCAGCCTTATAAAGTGTTGTTCAGTATTCTAGGACCTAGAGCACCCGAAAGTCCAATGAGATACCCATTTTAGTTTGTTAATACTATTATTAGGCTTCCCCTTTAAGGATAGGAGATTCCGAGTCCCGTGACTAACCCAGTAAGGGTGTACAAAAGGCTATAAATTTATTTCCAAGAGTAAGAATTTCAGCCTTATAAAGTGTTGTTCAGTATTCTAGGACCTAGAGCACCCGAAAGTCCAATGAGATACCCATTTTAGTTTGTTAATACTATTATTAGGCTTCCCTTTTAAGGATAGGAGATTCCGAGTCCCGTGACTAACCCAATAAGGGTGTACAAAAGGCTATAAATTTATTTCCAAGAGTAAGAATTTCAGCCTTATAAAGTGTTGTTCAGTATTCTAGAACCTACAGCACCCGAAAGTCCAATGAGATACCCATTTTAGTTCGTTTATACTATTATTAGGCTTCCCCTATAACGATAGGAGATTCCGAGTCCCGTGACTAACCCAATAAGGGTGTACAAAAGGCTAAAAATTTATTTCCAAGAGTAAGAATTTCAGCCTTTATAAAGTGTTGTTCTGTATTCTAGGACCTACAACACCCGAAAATCCAATGAGATACCTATTTAATTCATTAATACTATAATTAGGCTCCCCCTATAAGGATAGGAGATTCTGAGTCTCGTGACTAACCCATTAAGGGTGAACAAAAGGCTATAAATTTATTTCCAAGAGTAAGAATTTCAGCCTTTATAAAGTGTTGTTCAGTATTCTAGGACCTACAGGACCCGAAAGTCCAATGAGATACCCATTTTTGTTCGTTAATACTATTATTAGGCTTCCCTTTTAAGGATAGGAGATTCCGAGTCCCGTGACTAACCCAGTAAGGGTGTACAAAAGGCTATAAATTTATTTCCAAGAGTAAGAATTTCAGCCTTATACAGTGTTGTTCAGTATTCTAGGACCTACAGCACCCGAAAGTCCAATGAGATACCCATTTTAGTTCGTTTATCCTATTATTAGGCTTCCCCTATAAGGATAGGAGATTCCGAGTCCCGTGACTAACCCAATAAGGGTGTACAAAAGGCTATAAATTTATTTCCAAGAGTAAGAATTTTAGCCTTTATAAAGTGTTGTTCAGTATTCTAGGACCTAGAGCACCCGAAAGTCCAATGAGATACCCATTTTAGTTCGTTAATACTATTATTAGGCTTCCCCTTTAAGGATAAGAGATTCCGAGTCCCGTGACTAACCCAGTAAGGGTGTACAAAAGGCTATAAATTTATTTCCAAGAGTAAGAATTTCAGCCTTATAAAGTGTTGTTCAGTATTCTAGGACCTACAGCACCCGAAAGTCCAATGAGATACCCATTTTAGTTCGTTTATCCTATTATTAGGCTTCCCCTATAAGGATAGGAGATTCCGAGTCCCGTGACTAACCCAATAAGGGTGTACAAAAGGCTATAAATTTATTTCCAAGAGTAAGAATTTTAGCCTTTATAAAGTGTTGTTCAGTATTCTAGGACCTAGAGCACCCGAAAGTCCAATGAGATACCCATTTTAGTTCGTTAATACTATTATTAGGCTTCCCCTTTAAGGATAGGAGATTCCGAGTCCCGTCACTAACCCAGTAAGGGTGTACAAAATGCTATAAATTTATTTCCAAGAGTAAGAATTTCAGCCTTATAAAGTGTTGTTCAGTATTCTAGGACCTAGAGCACCCGAAAGTCCAATGAGATACCCATTTTAGTTTGTTAATACTATTATTAGGCTTCCCTTTTAAGGATAGGAGATTCCGAGTCCCGTGACTAACCCAATAAGGGTGTACAAAAGGCTATAAATTTATTTCCAAGAGTAAGAATTTCAGCCTTATAAAGTGTTGTTCAGTATTCTAGGACCTACAGGACCCGAAAGTCCAATGAGATACCCATTTTAGTTTGTTAATACTATTATTAGGCTTCCCTTTTAAGGATAGGAGATTCCGAGTCCCGTGACGAACCCAATAAGGGTGTACAAAAGCCTATAAATTTATTTCCAAGAGTAAGAATTACCGCCTTTATAAAGTGTTGTTCAGTATTCTAGGACCTACAGGCGCCGAAAGTCCAATGAGATACCCATTTTAGTTTGTTAATACTATTATTAGGCTTCCCCTTTAAGGATAGGAGATTCCGAGTCCCGTGACTAACCCAGTAAGGGTGTACAAAAGGCTATAAATTTATTTCCAAGAGTAAGAATTTCAGCCTTATAAAGTGTTGTTCAGTATTCTAGGACCTAGAGCACCCGAAAGTCCAATGAGATACCCATTTTAGTTTGTTAATACTATTATTAGGCTTCCCTTTTAAGGATAGGAGATTCCGAGTCCCGTGACTAACCCAATAAGGGTGTACAAAAGGCTATAAATGTATTTCCAAGAGTAAGAATTTCAGCCTTATAAAGTGTTGTTCAGTATTCTAGAACCTACAGCACCCGAAAGTCCAATGAGATACCCATTTTAGTTCGTTTATACTATTATTAGGCTTCCCCTATAACGATAGGAGATTCCGAGTCCCGTGACTAACCCAATAAGGGTGTACAAAAGGCTAAAAATTTATTTCCAAGAGTAAGAATTTCAGCCTTTATAAAGTGTTGTTCTGTATTCTAGGACCTACAACACCCGAAAATCCAATGAGATACCTATTTAATTCATTAATACTATAATTAGGCTCCCCCTATAAGGATAGGAGATTCTGAGTCTCGTGACTAACCCATTAAGGGTGAACAAAAGGCTATAAATTTATTTCCAAGAGTAAGAATTTCAGCCTTTATAAAGTGTTGTTCAGTATTCTAGGACCTACAGGACCCGAAAGTCCAATGAGATACCCATTTTTGTTCGTTAATACTATTATTAGGCTTCCCTTTTAAGGATAGGAGATTCCGAGTCCCGTGACTAACCCAGTAAGGGTGTACAAAAGGCTATAAATTTATTTCCAAGAGTAAGAATTTCAGCCTTATACAGTGTTGTTCAGTATTCTAGGACCTACAGCACCCGAAAGTCCAATGAGATACCCATTTTAGTTCGTTTATCCTATTATTAGGCTTCCCCTATAAGGATAGGAGATTCCGAGTCCCGTGACTAACCCAATAAGGGTGTACAAAAGGCTATAAATTTATTTCCAAGAGTAAGAATTTTAGCCTTTATAAAGTGTTGTTCAGTATTCTAGGACCTAGAGCACCCGAAAGTCCAATGAGATACCCATTTTAGTTCGTTAATACTATTATTAGGCTTCCCCTTTAAGGATAGGAGATTCTGAGTCCCGTGACTAACCCAATAAGGGTGTACAAAAGGCTATAAATTTATTTCCAAGAGTAAGAATTTCAGCCTTATAAAGTGTTGTTCAGTATTCTAGGACCTACAGCACCCGAAAGGCCAATGAGATACCCATTTTAGTTCATTAATACTATTATTAGGCTTCCCCGATAAGGATAGGAGATTCTGAGTCCCGTGACGAACCCAATAAGGGTGTACAAAAGCCTATAAATTTATTTCCAAGAGTAAGAATTACCGCCTTTATAAAGTGTTGTTCAGTATTCTAGGACCTACTGGACCCGAAAGTCCAATGAGATACCCATTTTAGTTCGTTAATACTATTATTAGGCTTCCCCTTTAAGGATAGGAGATTCCGAGTCCCGTCACTAACCTAGTAAGGGTGTACAAAATGCTATAAATTTATTTCCAAGAGTAAGAATTTCAGCCTTATAAAGTGTTGTTCAGTATTCTAGGACCTAGAGCACCCGAAAGTCCAATGAGATACCCATTTTAGTTTGTTAATACTATTATTAGGCTTCCCTTTTAAGGATAGGAGATTCCGAGTCCCGTGACTAACCCAATAAGGGTGTACAAAAGGCTATAAATTTATTTCCAAGAGTAAGAATTTCAGCCTTATAAAGTGTTGTTCAGTATTCTAGGACCTACAGGACCCGAAAGTCCAATGAGATACCCATTTTAGTTTGTTAATACTATTATTAGGCTTCCCTTTTAAGGATAGGAGATTCCGAGTCCCGTGACGAACCCAATAAGGGTGTACAAAAGCCTATAAATTTATTTCCAAGAGTAAGAATTACAGCCTTTATAAAGTGTTGTTCAGTATTCTAGGACCTACAGGACCCGAAAGTCCAATGAGATACCCATTTTAGTTTGTTAATACTATTATTAGGCTTCCCCTTTAAGGATAGGAGATTCCGAGTCCCGTGACTAACCCAGTAAGGGTGTACAAAAGGCTATAAATTTATTTCCAAGAGTAAGAATTTCAGCCTTATAAAGTGTTGTTCAGTATTCTAGGACCTAGAGCACCCGAAAGTCCAATGAGATACCCATTTTAGTTTGTTAATACTATTATTAGGCTTCCCTTTTAAGGATAGGAGATTCCGAGTCCCGTGACTAACCCAATAAGGGTGTACAAAAGGCTATAAATTTATTTCCAAGAGTAAGAATTTCAGCCTTATAAAGTGTTGTTCAGTATTCTAGGACCTACAGCACCCGAAAGTCCAATGAGATACCCATTTTAGTTCGTTTATACTATTATTAGGCTTCCCCTATAACGATAGGAGATTCCGAGTCCCGTGACTAACCCAATAAGGGTGTACAAAAGGCTAAAAATTTATTTCCAAGAGTAAGAATTTCAGCCTTTATAAAGTGTTGTTCTGTATTCTAGGACCTACAACACCCGAAAATCCAATGAGATACCTATTTAATTCATTAATACTATAATTAGGCTCCCCCTATAAGGATAGGAGATTCTGAGTCTCGTGACTAACCCATTAAGGGTGAACAAAAGGCTATAAATTTATTTCCAAGAGTAAGAATTTCAGCCTTTATAAAGTGTTGTTCAGTATTCTACGACCTACAGGACCCGAAAGTCCAATGAGATACCCATTTTAGTTCGTTAATACTATTATTAGGCTTCCCTTTTAAGGATAGGAGATTCCGAGTCCCGTGACTAACCCAGTAAGGGTGTACAAAAGGCTATAAATTTATTTCCAAGAGCAAGAATTTCAGCCTTATAAAGTGTTGTTCAGTATTCTAGGACCTACAGCACCCGAAAGGCCAATGAGATACCCATTTTAGTTCATTAATACTATTATTAGGCTTCCCCGATAAGGATAGGAGATTTGAGTCCCGTGACGAACCCAATAAGGGTGTACAAAAGCCTATAAATTTATTTCCAAGAGTAAGAATTACCGCCTTTATAAAGTGTTGTTCAGTATTCTAGGACCTACAGGACCCGAAAGTCCAATGAGATACCCATTTTAGTTCGTTAATACTATTATTAGGCTTCCCCTTTAAGGATAGGAGATTCCGAGTCCCGTGACTAACCCAGTAAGGGTGTACAAAAGGCTATAAATTTATTTCCAAGAGTAAGAATTTCAGCCTTATAAAGTGTTGTTCAGTATTCTAGGACCTAGAGCACCCGAAAGTCCAATGAGATACCCATTTTAGTTTGTTAATACTATTATTAGGCTTCCCTTTTAAGGATAGGAGATTCCGAGTCCCGTAACCAACCCAATAAGGGTGTACAAAAGGCTATAAATTTATTTCCAAGAGTAAGAATTTCAGCCTTATAAAGTGTTGTTCAGTATTCTAGGACCTACAGGACCCGAAAGTCCAATGAGATACCCATTTTAGTTTGTTAATACTATTATTAGGCTTCCCTTTTAAGGATAGGAGATTCCGAGTCCCGTGACGAACCCAATAAGGGTGTACAAAAGCCTATATATTTATTTCCAAGAGTAAGAATTACCGCCTTTATAAAGTGTTGTTCAGTATTCTAGGACCTACAGGACCCGAAAGTCCAATGAGATACCCATTTTAGTTTGTTAATACTATTATTAGGCTTCCCCTTTAAGGATAGGAGATTCCGAGTCCCGTGACTAACCCAGTAAGGGTGTACAAAAGGCTATAAATTTATTTCCAAGAGTAAGAATTTCAGCCTTATAAAGTGTTGTTCAGTATTCTAGGACCTAGAGCACCCGAAAGTCCAATGAGATACCCATTTTAGTTTGTTAATACTATTATTAGGCTTCCCTTTTAAGGATAGGAAATTCCGAGTCCCGTGACTAACCCAATAAGGGTGTACAAAAGGCTATAAATTTATTTCCAAGAGTAAGAATTTCAGCCTTATAAAGTGTTGTTCAGTATTCTAGGACCTACATCACCCGAAAGTCCAATGAGATACCCATTTTAGTTCATTAATACTATTATTAGGCTTCCCCTATAACGATAGGAGATTCCGAGTCCCGTGACTAACCCAGTAAGGGTGTACAAAAGGCTATAAATTTATTTCCAAGAGTAAGAATTTCAGCCTTATAAAGTGTTGTTCAGTATTCTAGGACCTAGAGCACCCGAAAGTCCAATGAGATACCCATTTTAGTTTGTTAATACTATTATTAGGCTTCCCTTTTAAGGATAGGAAATTCCGAGTCCCGTGACTAACCCAATAAGGGTGTACAAAAGGCTATAAATTTATTTCCAAGAGTAAGAATTTCAGCCTTATAAAGTGTTGTTCAGTATTCTAGGACCTACATCACCCGAAAGTCCAATGAGATACCCATTTTAGTTCGTTTATACTATTATTAGGCTTCCCCTATAACGATAGGAGATTCCGAGTCCCGTGACTAACCCATTAAGGGTGTACAAAAGGCTATAAATTTATTTCCAAGAGCAAGAATTTCAGCCTTATAAAGTGTTGTTCAGTATTCTAGGACCTACAGCACCCGAAAGTCCAATGAGATACCCATTTTAGTTCGTTTATACTATTATTAGGCTTCCCCTATAAGGATAGGAGATTCCGAGTCCCGTGACTAACCCAATAAGGGTGTACAAAAGGCTATAAATTTATTTCCAAGAGTAAGAATTACCGCCTTTATAAAGTGTTGTTCAGTATTCTAGGACCTACAGGACCCGAAAGTCCAATGAGATACCCATTTTAGTTCGTTAATACTATTATTAGGCTTCCCCTTTAAGGATAGGAGATTCCGAGTCCCGTGACTAACCCAGTAAGGGTGTACAAAAGGCTATAAATTTATTTCCAAGAGTAAGAATTTCAGCCTTATAAAGTGTTGTTCAGTATTCTAGGACCTACAGCACCCGAAAGGCCAATGAGATACCCATTTTAGTTCATTAATACTATTATTAGGCTTCCCCGATAAGGATAGGAGATTTCAGTCCCGTGACGAACCCAATAAGGGTGTACAAAAGCCTATAAATTTATTTCCAAGAGTAAGAATTACCGCCTTTATAAAGTGTTGTTCAGTATTCTAGGACCTACAGGACCCGAAAGTCCAATGAGATACCCATTTTAGTTTGTTAATACTATTATTAGGCTTCCCTTTTAAGGATAGGAAATTCCGAGTCCCGTGACTAACCCAATAAGGGTGTACAAAAGGCTATAAATTTATTTCCAAGAGTAAGAATTTCAGCCTTATAAAGTGTTGTTCAGTATTCTAGGACCTACATCACCCGAAAGTCCAATGAGATACCCATTTTAGTTCATTAATACTATTATTAGGCTTCCCCTATAACGATAGGAGATTCCGAGTCCCGTGACTAACCCAGTAAGGGTGTACAAAAGGCTATAAATTTATTTCCAAGAGTAAGAATTTCAGCCTTATAAAGTGTTGTTCAGTATTCTAGGACCTAGAGCACCCGAAAGTCCAATGAGATACCCATTTTAGTTTGTTAATACTATTATTAGGCTTCCCTTTTAAGGATAGGAAATTCCGAGTCCCGTGACTAACCCAATAAGGGTGTACAAAAGGCTATAAATTTATTTCCAAGAGTAAGAATTTCAGCCTTATAAAGTGTTGTTCAGTATTCTAGGACCTACATCACCCGAAAGTCCAATGAGATACCCATTTTAGTTCGTTTATACTATTATTAGGCTTCCCCTATAACGATAGGAGATTCCGAGTCCCGTGACTAACCCAATAAGGGTGTACAAAAGGCTATAAATTTATTTCCAAGAGTAAGAATTACCGCCTTTATAAAGTGTTGTTCAGTATTCTAGGACCTACAGGACCCGAAAGTCCAATGAGATACCCATTTTAGTTCGTTAATACTATTATTAGGCTTCCCCTTTAAGGATAGGAGATTCCGAGTCCCGTGACTAACCCAATAAGGGTGTACAAAAGGCTATAAATTTATTTCCAAGAGTAAGAATTACCGCCTTTATAAAGTGTTGTTCAGTATTCTAGGACCTACAGGACCCGAAAGTCCAATGAGATACCCATTTTAGTTCGTTAATACTATTATTAGGCTTCCCCTTTAAGGATAGGAGATTCCGAGTCCCGTGACTAACCCAGTAAGGGTGTACAAAAGGCTATAAATTTATTTCCAAGAGTAAGAATTTCAGCCTTATAAAGTGTTGTTCAGTATTCTAGGACCTACAGCACCCGAAAGGCCAATGAGATACCCATTTTAGTTCATTAATACTATTATTAGGCTTCCCCGATAAGGATAGGAGATTTGAGTCCCGTGACGAACCCAATAAGGGTGTACAAAAGCCTATAAATTTATTTCCAAGAGTAAGAATTACCGCCTTTATAAAGTGTTGTTCAGTATTCTAGGACCTACAGGACCCGAAAGTCCAATGAGATACCCATTTTAGTTCGTTAATACTATTATTAGGCTTCCCCTTTAAGGATAGGAGATTCCGAGTCCCGTGATTAACCCAGTAAGGGTGTACAAAAGGCTATAAATTTATTTCCAAGAGTAAGAATTTCAGCCTTATAAAGTGTTGTTCAGTATTCTAGGACCTAGAGCACCCGAAAGTCCAATGAGATACCCATTTTAGTTTGTTAATACTATTATTAGGCTTCCCTTTTAAGGATAGGAGATTCCGAGTCCCGTAACTTACCCAATAAGGGTGTACAAAAGGCTATAAATTTATTTCCAAGAGTAAGAATTTCAGCCTTATAAAGTGTTGTTCAGTATTCTAGGACCTACAGGACCCGAAAGTCCAATGAGATACCCATTTTAGTTTGTTAATACTATTATTAGGCTTCCCTTTTAAGGATAGGAGATTCCGAGTCCCGTGACGAACCCAATAAGGGTGTACAAAAGCCTATAAATTTATTTCCAAGAGTAAGAATTACCGCCTTTATAAAGTGTTGTTCAGTATTCTAGGACCTACAGGACCCGAAAGTCCAATGAGATACCCATTTTAGTTCGTTAATACTATTATTAGGCTTCCCCTTTAAGGATAGGAGATTCCGAGTCCCGTGATTAACCCAGTAAGGGTGTACAAAAGGCTATAAATTTATTTCCAAGAGTAAGAATTTCAGCCTTATAAAGTGTTGTTCAGTATTCTAGGACCTAGAGCACCCGAAAGTCCAATGAGATACCCATTTTAGTTTGTTAATACTATTATTAGGCTTCCCTTTTAAGGATAGGAGATTCCGAGTCCCGTAACAAACCCAATAAGGGTGTACAAAAGGCTATAAATTTATTTCCAAGAGTAAGAATTTCAGCCTTATAAAGTGTTGTTCAGTATTCTAGGACCTACAGGACCCGAAAGTCCAATGAGATACCCATTTTAGTTTGTTAATACTATTATTAGGCTTCCCTTTTAAGGATAGGAGATTCCAAGTCCCGTGACGAACCCAATAAGGGTGTACAAAAGCCTATAAATTTATTTCCAAGAGTAAGAATTACCGCCTTTATAAAGTGTTGTTCAGTATTCTAGGACCTACACGACCCGAAAGTCCAATGAGATACCCATTTTAGTTTGTTAATACTATTATTAGGCTTCCCCTTTAAGGATAGGAGATTCCGAGTCCCGTGACTAACCCAGTAAGGGTGTACAAAAGGCTATAAATTTATTTCCAAGAGTAAGAATTTCAGCCTTATAAAGTGTTGTTCAGTATTCTAGGACCTAGAGCACCCGAAAGTCCAATGAGATACCCATTTTAGTTTGTTAATACTATTATTAGGCTTCCCTTTTAAGGATAGGAAATTCCGAGTCCCGTGACTAACCCAATAAGGGTGTACAAAAGGCTATAAATTTATTTCCAAGAGTAAGAATTTCAGCCTTATAAAGTGTTGTTCAGTATTCTAGGACCTACATCACCCGAAAGTCCAATGAGATACCCATTTTAGTTCATTAATACTATTATTAGGCTTCCCCTATAACGATAGGAGATTCCGAGTCCCGTGACTAACCCAGTAAGGGTGTACAAAAGGCTATAAATTTATTTCCAAGAGTAAGAATTTCAGCCTTATAAAGTGTTGTTCAGTATTCTAGGACCTAGAGCACCCGAAAGTCCAATGAGATACCCATTTTAGTTTGTTAATACTATTATTAGGCTTCCCTTTTAAGGATAGGAAATTCCGAGTCCCGTGACTAACCCAATAAGGGTGTACAAAAGGCTATAAATTTATTTCCAAGAGTAAGAATTTCAGCCTTATAAAGTGTTGTTCTGTATTCTAGGACCTACATCACCCGAAAGTCCAATGAGATACCCATTTTAGTTCGTTTATACTATTATTAGGCTTCCCCTATAACGATAGGAGATTCCGAGTCCCGTGACTAACCCATTAAGGGTGTACAAAAGGCTATAAATTTATTTCCAAAAGCAAGAATTTCAGCCTTATAAAGTGTTGTTCAGTATTCTAGGACCTACAGCACCCGAAAGTCCAATGAGATACCCATTTTAGTTCGTTTATACTATTATTAGGCTTCCCCTATAAGGATAGGAGATTCCGAGTCCCGTGACTAACCCAATAAGGGTGTACAAAAGGCTATAAATTTATTTCCAAGAGTAAGAATTACCGCCTTTATAAAGTGTTGTTCAGTATTCTAGGACCTACAGGACCCGAAAGTCCAATGAGATACCCATTTTAGTTCGTTAATACTATTATTAGGCTTCCCCTTTAAGGATAGGAGATTCTGAGTCTCGTGACTAACCCATTAAGGGTGAACAAAAGGCTATAAATTTATTTCCAAGAGTAAGAATTTCAGCCTTTATAAAGTGTTGTTCAGTATTCTACGACCTACAGGACCCGAAAGTCCAATGAGATACCCATTTTAGTTCGTTAATACTATTATTAGGCTTCCCTTTTAAGGATAGGAGATTCCGAGTCCCGTGACTAACCCAGTAAGGGTGTACAAAAGGCTATAAATTTATTTCCAAGAGTAAGAATTTCAGCCTTATAAAGTGTTGTTCAGTATTCTAGGACCTACAGCACCCGAAAGTCAAATGAGATACCCATTTTAGTTCGTTAATACTATTATTAGGCTTCCCCGATAAGGATAGGAGATTCTGAGTCCCGTGACGAACCCAATAAGGGTGTACAAAAGCCTATAAATTTATTTCCAAGAGTAAGAATTACCGCCTTTATAAAGTGTTGTTCAGTATTCTAGGACCTACAGGACCCGAAAGTCCAATGAGATACCCATTTTAGTTCGTTAATACTATTATTAGGCTTCCCCTTTAAGGATAGGAGATTCCGAGTCCCGTGACTAACCCAGTAAGGGTGTACAAAAGGCTATAAATTTATTTCCAAGAGTAAGAATTTCAGCCTTATAAAGTGTTGTTCAGTATTCTAGGACCTAGAGCACCCGAAAGTCCAATGAGATACCCATTTTAGTTTGTTAATACTATTATTAGGCTTCCCTTTTAAGGATAGGAGATTCCGAGTTCCGTAACCAACCCAATAAGGGTGTACAAAAGGCTATAAATTTATTTCCAAGAGTAAGAATTTCAGCCTTATAAAGTGTTGTTCAGTATTCTAGGACCTACAGGACCCGAAAGTCCAATGAGATACCCATTTTAGTTCGTTTATACTATTATTAGGCTTCCCCTATAACGATAGGAGATTCCGAGTCCCGTGACTAACCCATTAAGGGTGTACAAAAGGCTATAAATTTATTTCCAAGAGCAAGAATTTCAGCCTTATAAAGTGTTGTTCAGTATTCTAGGACCTACAGGACCCGAAAGTCCAATGAGATACCCATTTTAGTTCGTTAATACTATTATTAGGCTTCCCCTTTAAGGATAGGAGATTCCGAGTCCCGTGACTAACCCAGTAAGGGTGTACAAAAGGCTATAAATTTATTTCCAAGAGTAAGAATTTCAGCCTTATAAAGTGTTGTTCAGTATTCTTGGACCTAGAGCACCCGAAAGTCCAATGAGATACCCATTTTAGTTTGTTAATACTATTATTAGGCTTCCCTTTTAAGGATAGGAGACTCCGAGTCCCGTGACTAACCCAATAAGGGTGTACAAAAGGCTATAAATTTATTTCCAAGAGTAAGAATTTCAGCCTTATAAAGTGTTGTTCAGTATTCTAGGACCTACAGGACCCGAAAGTCCAATGAGATACCCATTTTAGTTTGTTAATACTATTATTAGGCTTCCCTTTTAAGGATAGGAGATTCCGAGTCCCGTGACGAACCCAATAAGGGTGTACAAAAGCCTATAAATTTATTTCCAAGAGTAAGAATTACCGCCTTTATAAAGTGTTGTTCAGTATTCTAGGACCTACAGGACCCGAAAGTCCAATGAGATACCCATTTTAGTTCGTTTATACTATTATTAGGCTTCCCCTATAACGATAGGAGATTCCGAGTCCCGTGACTAACCCATTAAGGGTGTACAAAAGGCTATAAATTTATTTCCAAGAGCAAGAATTTCAGCCTTATAAAGTGTTGTTCAGTATTCTAGGACCTACAGCACCCGAAAGTCCAATGAGATACCCATTTTAGTTCGTTAATACTATTATTAGGCTTCCCCGATAAGGATAGGAGATTCTGAGTCCCGTGACGAACCCAATAAGGGTGTACAAAAGCCTATAAATTTATTTCCAAGAGTAAGAATTACCGCCTTTATAAAGTGTTGTTCAGTATTCTAGGACCTACAGGACCCGAAAGTCCAATGAGATACCCATTTTAGTTCGTTAATACTATTATTAGGCTTCCCCTTTAAGGATAGGAGATTCCGAGTCCCGTGACTAACCCAGTAAGGGTGTACAAAAGGCTATAAATTTATTTCCAAGAGTAAGAATTTCAGCCTTATAAAGTGTTGTTCAGTATTCTTGGACCTAGAGCACCCGAAAGTCCAATGAGATACCCATTTTAGTTTGTTAATACTATTATTAGGCTTCCCTTTTAAGGATAGGAGACTCCGAGTCCCGTGACTAACCCAATAAGGGTGTACAAAAGGCTATAAATTTATTTCCAAGAGTAAGAATTTCAGCCTTATAAAGTGTTGTTCAGTATTCTAGGACCTACAGGACCCGAAAGTCCAATGAGATACCCATTTTAGTTTGTTAATACTATTATTAGGCTTCCCTTTTAAGGATAGGAGATTCCGAGTCCCGTGACGAACCCAATAAGGGTGTACAAAAGCCTATAAATTTATTTCCAAGAGTAAGAATTACCGCCTTTATAAAGTGTTGTTCAGTATTCTAGGACCTACAGGACCCGAAAGTCCAATGAGATACCCATTTTAGTTCGTTTATACTATTATTAGGCTTCCCCTATAACGATAGGAGATTCCGAGTCCCGTGACTAACCCATTAAGGGTGTACAAAAGGCTATAAATTTATTTCCAAGAGCAAGAATTTCAGCCTTATAAAGTGTTGTTCAGTATTCTAGGACCTACAGCACCCGAAAGTCCAATGAGATACCCATTTTAGTTCGTTAATACTATTATTAGGCTTCCCCGATAAGGATAGGAGATTCTGAGTCCCGTGACGAACCCAATAAGGGTGTACAAAAGCCTATAAATTTATTTCCAAGAGTAAGAATTACCGCCTTTATAAAGTGTTGTTCAGTATTCTAGGACCTACAGGACCCGAAAGTCCAATGAGATACCCATTTTAGTTCGTTAATACTATTATTAGGCTTCCCCTTTAAGGATAGGAGATTCCGAGTCCCGTGACTAACCCAGTAAGGGTGTACAAAAGGCTATAAATTTATTTCCAAGAGTAAGAATTTCAGCCTTATAAAGTGTTGTTCAGTATTCTTGGACCTAGAGCACCCGAAAGTCCAATGAGATACCCATTTTAGTTTGTTAATACTATTATTAGTCTTCCCTTTTAAGGATAGGAGACTCCGAGTCCCGTGACTAACCCAATAAGGGTGTACAAAAGGCTATAAATTTATTTCCAAGAGTAAGAATTTCAGCCTTATAAAGTGTTGTTCAGTATTCTAGGACCTACAGGACCCGAAAGTCCAATGAGATACCCTTTTTAGTTCGTTAATACTATTATTAGGCTTCCCCTGTAACGATAGGAGATTCCGAGTCCCGTGACTAACCCATTAAGGGTGTACAAAAGGCTATAAATTTATTTCCAAGAGCAAGAATTTCAGCCTTATAAAGTGTTGTTCAGTATTCTAGGACCTACGGCACCCGAAAGTCCAATGAGATACCCATTTTAGTTCGTTAATACTATTATTAGGCTTCCCCGATAAGGATAGGAGATTCTGAGTCCCGTGACGAACCCAATAAGGGTGTACAAAAGCCTATAAATTTATTTCCAAGAGTAAGAATTACCGCCTTTATAAAGTGTTGTTCAGTATTCTAGGACCTACAGGACCCGAAAGTCCAATGAGATACCCATTTTAGTTCGTTAATACTATTATTAGGCTTCCCCTTTAAGGATAGGAGATTCCGAGTCCCGTGACTAACCCAGTAAGGGTGTACAAAAGGCTATAAATTTATTTCCAAGAGTAAGAATTTCAGCCTTATAAAGTGTTGTTCAGTATTCTTGGACCTAGAGCACCCGAAAGTCCAATGAGATACCCATTTTAGTTTGTTAATACTATTATTAGTCTTCCCTTTTAAGGATAGGAGACTCCGAGTCCCGTGACTAACCCAATAAGGGTGTACAAAAGGCTATAAATTTATTTCCAAGAGTAAGAATTTCAGCCTTATAAAGTGTTGTTCAGTATTCTAGGACCTACAGGACCCGAAAGTCCAATGAGATACCCATTTTAGTTCGTTAATACTATTATTAGGCTTCCCCTTTAAGGATAGGAGATTCCGAGTCCCGTGACTAACCCAGTAAGGGTGTACAAAAGGCTATAAATTTATTTCCAAGAGTAAGAATTTCAGCCTTATAAAGTGTTGTTCAGTATTCTAGGACCTAGAGCACCCGAAAGTCCAATGAGATACCCATTTTAGTTTGTTAATACTATTATTAGGCTTCCCTTTTAAGGATAGGAGATTCCGAGTCCCGTGACTAACCCAATAAGGGTGTACAAAAGGCTATAAATTTATTTCCAAGAGTAAGAATTTCAGCCTTATAAAGTGTTGTTCAGTATTCTAGGACCTACAGCACCCGAAAGTCCAATGATATACCCATTTTAGTTCGTTTATACTATTATTAGGCTTCCCCTATAACGATAGGAGATTCCGAGTCCCGTGACTAACCCAATAAGGGTGTACAAAAGGCTAAAAATTTATTTCCAAGAGTAAGAATTTCAGCCTTTATAAAGTGTTGTTCTGTATTCTAGGACCTACAACACCCGAAAGTCCAATGAGATACCTATTTAATTCATTAATACTATAATTAGGCTCCCCCTATAAGGATAGGAGATTCTGAGTCTCGTGACTAACCCATTAAGGGTGAACAAAAGGCTATAAATTTATTTCCAAGAGTAAGAATTTCAGCCTTTATAAAGTGTTGTTCAGTATTCTACGACCTACAGGACCCGAAAGTCCAATGAGATACCCATTTTAGTTCGTTAATACTATTATTAGGCTTCCCTTTTAAGGATAGAAGATTCCGAGTCCCGTGACTAACCCAGTAAGGGTGTACAAAAGGCTATAAATTTATTTCCAAGAGTAAGAATTTCAGCCTTATAAAGTGTTGTTCAGTATTCTAGGACCTACAGCACCCGAAAGGCCAATGAGATACCCATTTTAGTTCCTTAATACTATTATTAGGCTTCCCCGATAAGGATAGGAGATTATGAGTCCCGTGACGAACCCAATAAGGGTGTACAAAAGCCTATAAATTTATTTCCAAGAGTAAGAATTACCGCCTTTATAAAGTTTTGTTCAGTATTCTAGGACCTACAGGACCCGAAAGTCCAATGAGATACCCATTTTAGTTCGTTAATACTATTATTAGGCTTCCCCTTTAAGGATAGGAGATTCCGAGTCCCGTGACTAACCCAGTAAGGGTGTACAAAAGGCTATAAATTTATTTCCAAGAGTAAGAATTTCAGCCTTATAAAGTGTTGTTCAGTATTCTAGGACCTAGAGCACCCGAAAGTCCAATGAGATACCCATTTTAGTTTGTTAATACTATTATTAGGCTTCCCTTTTAAGGATAGGAGATTCCGAGTCCCGTGACTAACCCAATAAGGGTGTACAAAAGGCTATAAATTTATTTCCAAGAGTAAGAATTTCAGCCTTATAAAGTGTTGTTCAGTATTCTAGGACCTACAGGACCCGAAAGTCCAATGAGATACCCATTTTAGTTTGTTAATACTATTATTAGGCTTCCCTTTTAAGGATAGGAGATTCCGAGTCCCGTGACGAACCCAATAAGGGTGTACAAAAGCCTATAAATTTATTTCCAAGAGTAAGAATTACCGCCTTTATAAAGTGTTGTTCAGTATTCTAGGACCTACAGGACCCGAAAGTCCAATGAGATACCCATTTTAGTTTGTTAATACTATTATTAGGCTTCCCCTTTAAGGATAGGAGATTCCGAGTCCCGTGACTAACCCAGTAAGGGTGTACAAAAGGCTATAAATTTATTTCCAAGAGTAAGAATTTCAGCCTTATAAAGTGTTGTTCAGTATTCTAGGACCTAGAGCACCCGAAAGTCCAATGAGATACCCATTTTAGTTTGTTAATACTATTATTAGGCTTCCCTTTTAAGGATAGGAAATTCCGAGTCCCGTGACTAACCCAATAAGGGTGTACAAAAGGCTATAAATTTATTTCCAAGAGTAAGAATTTCAGCCTTATAAAGTGTTGTTCAGTATTCTAGGACCTACATCACCCGAAAGTCCAATGAGATACCCATTTTAGTTCGTTTATACTATTATTAGGCTTCCCCTATAACGATAGGAGATTCCGAGTCCCGTGACTAACCCATTAAGGGTGTACAAAAGGCTATAAATTTATTTCCAAGAGCAAGAATTTCAGCCTTATAAAGTGTTGTTCAGTATTCTAGGACCTACAGCACCCGAAAGTCCAATGAGATACCCATTTTAGTTCGTTTATACTATTATTAGGCTTCCCCTATAAGGATAGGAGATTCCGAGTCCCGTGACTAACCCAATAAGGGTGTACAAAAGGCTATAAATTTATTTCCAAGAGTAAGAATTACCGCCTTTATAAAGTGTTGTTCAGTATTCTAGGACCTACAGGACCCGAAAGTCCAATGAGATACCCATTTTAGTTCGTTAATACTATTATTAGGCTTCCCCTTTAAGGATAGGAGATTCCGAGTCCCGTGACTAACCCAATAAGGGTGTACAAAAGGCTATAAATTTATTTCCAAGAGTAAGAATTTCAGCCTTATAAAGTGTTGTTCAGTATTCTAGGACCTACAGGACCCGAAAGTCCAATGAGATACCCATTTTAGTTTGTTAATACTTTTATTAGGCTTCCCTTTTAAGGATAGGAGATTCCGAGTCCCGTGACGAACCCAATAAGGGTGTACAAACGCCTATAAATTTATTTCCAAGAGTAAGAATTACCGCCTTTATAAAGTGTTGTTCAGTATTCTAGGACCTACAGGACCCGAAAGTCCAATGAGATACCCATTTTAGTTTGTTAATACTATTATTAGGCTTCCCCTTTAAGGATAGGAGATTCCGAGTCCCGTGACGAACCCAGTAAGGGTGTACAAAAGGCTATAAATTTATTTCCAAGAGTAAGAATTTCAGCCTTATAAAGTGTTGTTCAGTATTCTAGGACCTAGAGCACCCGAAAGTCCAATGAGATACCCATTTTAGTTTGTTAATACTATTATTAGGCTTCCCTTTTAAGGATAGGAGATTCCGAGTCCCGTGACTAACCCAATAAGGGTGTACAAAAGGCTATAAATTTATTTCCAAGAGTAAGAATTTCAGCCTTATAAAGTGTTGTTCAGTATTCTAGGACCTAGAGCACCCGAAAGTCCAATGAGATACCCATTTTAGTTTGTTAATACTATTATTAGGCTTCCCTTTTAAGGATAGGAGATTCCGAGTCCCGAGACTAACCCAATAAGGGTGTACAAAAGGCTATAAATTTATTTCCAAGAGTAATAATTTCAGCCTTATAAAGTGTTGTTCAGTATTCTAGGACCTACAGGACCCGAAAGTCCAATGAGATACCCATTTTAGTTTGTTAATACTATTATTAGGCTTCCCTTTTAAGGATAGGAGATTCCGAGTCCCGTGACGAACCCAATAAGGGTGTACAAAAGCCTATAAATTTATTTCCAAGAGTAAGAATTACCGCCTATATAAAGTGTTGTTCAGTATTCTAGGACCTACAGGACCCGAAAGTCCAATGAGATACCCATTTTAGTTTGTTAATACTATTATTAGGCTTCCCCTTTAAGGATAGGAGATTCCGAGTCCCGTGACTAACCCAGTAAGGGTGTACAAAAGGCTATAAGTTTATTTCCAAGAGTAAGAATTTCAGCCTTATAAAGTGTTGTTCAGTATTCTAGGACCTACAGGACCCGAAAGTCCAATGAGATACCCATTTTAGTTCGTTAATACTATTATTAGGCTTCCTCTTTAAGGATAGGAGATTCCGAGTCCCGTGACTAACCCAGTAAGGGTGTACAAAAGGCTATAAATTTATTTCCAAGAGTAAGAATTTCAGCCTTATAAAGTGTTGTTCAGTATTCTAGGACCTAGAGCACCCGAAAGTCCAATGAGATACCCATTTTAGTTTGTTAATACTATTATTAGGCTTCCCTTTTAAGGATAGGAGATTCCGAGTCCCGTGACTAACCCAATAAGGGTGTACAAAAGGCTATAAATTTATTTCCAAGAGTAAGAATTTCAGCCTTATAAAGTGTTGTTCAGTATTCTAGGACCTACAGGACCCGAAAGTCCAATGAGATACCCATTTTAGTTTGTTAATACTATTATTAGGCTTCCCTTTTAAGGATAGGAGATTCCGAGTCCCGTGACGAACCCAATAAGGGTGTACAAAAGCCTATAAATTTATTTCCAAGAGTAAGAATTACCGCCTTTATAAAGTGTTGTTCAGTATTCTAGGACCTACAGGACCCGAAAGTCCAATGAGATACCCATTTTAGTTTGTTAATACTATTATTAGGCTTCCCCTTTAAGGATAGGAGATTCCGAGTCCCGTGACTAACCCAGTAAGGGTGTACAAAAGGCTATAAATTTATTTCCAAGAGTAAGAATTTCAGCCTTATAAAGTGTTGTTCAGTATTCTAGGACCTAGAGCACCCGAAAGTCCAATGAGATACCCATTTTAGTTTGTTAATACTATTATTAGGCTTCCCTTTTAAGGATAGGAGATTCCGAGTCCCGTGACTAACGCAATAAGGGTGTACAAAAGGCTATAAATTTATTTCCAAGAGTAAGAATTTCAGCCTTATAAAGTGTTGTTCAGTATTCTAGGACCTACAGGACCCGAAAGTCCAATGAGATACCCATTTTAGTTTGTTAATACTATTATTAGGCTTCCCTTTTAAGGATAGGAGATTCCGAGTCCCGTGACGAACCCAATAAGGGTGTACAAAAGCCTATAAATTTATTTCCAAGAGTAAGAATTACCGCCTGTTGGATCAGTGGCTGTTTATATGAACACTTATGTGTTTATCAGATTTATATAAGAGTTATTAAGCAGCGGAAATATAAGTGTTCAAAGGTCTAAAAGATCACTTTGATGAGGAGTTGTTACTCCCCCTTGACTGAATAATAAATGAGAAACAATAAATGTTCTAAGTACAAAGCAGTAATAGCAGTTTATGTTTCTCAGATGTGAAGTGGAAATTATAAGTTTAAAGCCCGAAGGATTTCAATATAAGTTCAAAGATATTACACAAAATCACATATATAAAATAGATGAACAAACTCATCTATTTATAGACTAATGTACTAAACTGTAGTCTGAAGTAATCTAAGATATTTAACAAAGATATTATGCAAAGATAAGGTTACTACAGTCTGTACATTGAAACTTGAAATCAAGACTTTAACAAAACAATATAATAATAAAACTGCTGATCTTCAGTCGGTTAGAAGCTTCTGAATGAAAGTGCTGATGAGTTACAAACTGCTGATGAGTAGTTTGTCTTCAGTAGTTCTTCAGTGAAATGTCTGGTTAGACTTCAGAACTTCTAATGAGTTTTACTCTTCAGTACTTTCTGTTTGTTCTTCAGTACTTCTTCTATTTGTTCTTCAGCAGTTCTATACTTAGGCAGATATGGAAAAGACTAAGGTTATCAAAAGGTGGTTTCTTCAATCCTCTTCGTCCCAACAATCTCCCCCTGGATTGATGAAGCCAAAACCTTATCTATCCTTTATTGTTGTCCTTTTCTCTCTTCTAGCATCCTCCAGATCTCTGCTGTCATCCGGGTGGTAAGAGTACATCTTTGTTGCTCAGTGAGAGGACCAAGTTCAGGTGTTAAATGTTGAATGGTGAGAAGGTCTTTGGACGATAAAACACTCAACTCCTTTGAGTTTCTATAGACCTTACTTGAACGGTCTCTCCTGGTCACAAGTACTGAGTTGGATTCAGTAAATGACCATTTCACAATGTTTACCTTTGACCTGTCAAAGTCAGAGGCATAGGAAACCAAGCCTGTTTCCTTAGGTTGACCTGATTGAGGAATGTCTTCTATTTCAGTGACTCTCAGGTGAGACTCTTGACTTCCTTGTAATTCAGCAGCACCTTGGATTGGTATGTTGGGCAGGTGATGCTCTGTAACAACCCTTGTATGTGTTTCTTCTTGGATGGATTGTTGTAACTGATAAGCATAGGTAGCCTTGTCTCTGAATTGGGTCAAGATGGGTTTCTCTTCAACATCAAAATCACCATGTACCAACTGATCTCCTTCTAACAGAATCATTTTGAAGTCAGTCTTGACAATGGGATCTCCATCTGTTTTTCTTTTGGTGGCTGGCCTTCTTAATGTACCAGATGGTCTTTTGACAATAGAAGTTGTTTGGACTTCTTGGCTTTCAAATCTTTCTGGTTCAGCAACTTTCTTTGCTTTGAACTTCTTGTAAGCCTCATAGAGAGTTTGTTCTTTCCATTTGCTGATTGAGGCTTTTGAACCATAGCCATTAGCCACTAATTCTTCAATTACTTCAGCTCTTTTGGCTTTCCTCTCATTTTCAGTTGCTATTCTATCAGATAGCATCTGTGCTCTTCTGGTCAGTTCTTGTGTTGAGAGTTTCTTGAGGGCCACTTGTTTGGATTTGGAGTTCTTTGTGATGAATGCTATTAGCTGTGCTCTTTTGTCTTCTTCAGCAGCAGCTTCAAGTGCTCTCTCTTTAGCCTCAAGCTCATCAAGTTTCTCTTGGTACTTGATCAATTTTTCATCAAAGCTCAAGTCTTCTCTGGTTTCTAGGCTGTTCCATACTCTGTCTTCTTTTGCCTTCTTGGCAGCTTCTTTCAAACTCTTCTCTAATAAGTCTTTCGACATGCTGATGGGAGTAGGGTTTAAAACAGCTGTGGAAGTTGTTGTAGGCAAAGGAGTGGGAGTAGGGTCTTTTTCAGTTGCCTTAGGAACTTCTGATGATGGTTTAGGAGGTAGAACTGCTGATGTGGTAGGTTTGGTCACAACTGCTGAAGGATTGTCTTCAGGAGTTTGAGAAATGTAATCAGCAGTTCCCTCTGATGCCTTAGATAACTTGAACTCTGGTGCTACTTCTTTTCCTGGTCTTTGTGTTGGTCTATCAGCTTCTTGATCAGGATTTTGTCTTTGTGTAGCATCTGTTGGTTCCTTAATCATCTCCCCCTTTTTGGCTTCATCCACTTCTGGAAGCCTAATGGAATGAGATGTTGCAGCAGACAATCTTGCCAGTTGATCTTGTGTTTCATCCATCTTTTTGTTCAACTCTGCAAGTCTCGAGTTGATCAACCCAAACTGATTGTTAGCCTTTAACTCCCAAGCAGTTGTGAAGGGTTTGAGTTGATCAGTTATAATTTGTTTGAGTGCCTGATACAGGGGACCATCTGGGCTGCATAGTTGGTTCAGATCTATGCTTGTGAGCCCAGTGAATTGGGTAGGTTGTTTTGGTGAAGGGGTGCTTTTTGGGTGATCTTCAGATTGCTCTGAAGATGCCAGTTGTGGGGATTTTTGGGCTAACTGGTCTTTAACCTGATCTTTGGTGACCAGCTTCTTGAGCTTGGAGACCTTAGATGCAGGACCTTCAATGTCAACCGTCAATTCAGTTTGTGGAAGTTTTGATTCATCAACCAACTTAATGGAATCATCTGAATCCCTGATAGTGTCCTCAGAGAGGGCAGGATCAGTTATATCATGAGCTGGACCCAAACCAGTAGTCTCATGAACCTCTTTGTCTTGGTTCTGAGGTTTTCCTACCTCTGGCCTTAGGCCTTCATCAGTAGTTGCCAGATTTGAGGTCTTAGCTATGTTACTACTGTCCTCAGGTTCACCACTGGGTGATAAGTGAGTAGTAGCAGCCTCAAAAATATCAAAAGTTTGCAAGTTTGGGCTTACAAACCCTTGTTCATCCTCATCTCTCTGTGTTGGGCTAAAGAGATCCACATTCATGTCAACTTCTGAAGGCATCTCCCCAATTTGATGTGTTGTAAGGGGAGTGACATGTGGTGAATGGGTTCCTTTAAGTCCTGAGAGAAGTTGGGCAATTTCTATGGTTGTATGTGAGGGTTCAGGTTCAGTAGTTGTAATGGGTTGGTGTTCAGGAGTTTGGGTGGGAATGGTTTCAGCAGTTTCAAAAGCAGGGTCAACAGTTATTTGTTTCTTAAATCTTTTTCTTTTAAATATAACTGTGACAGGTTTTCTTTTGGGTGGTGGAGAAGGAGTGTGCTGAGAGGATGTTTCAGCCACTTCCTTTTCAAGTGCAGATTGCACATCAGTAGTTTCAGGTTTCTCCACTTCCTGAACTTTTCTTTTCAGTGACTTGGTTGTTTTTGGTTTTTGTTGTTTAGGCTTTTTAGTTTTCTTTTTAGGTTTGGAAGATGTGGGTTCCTTGGGGATGGGTTGTTCTTCCCCTTGGTCATCTTCAAGCAAAAGTGCTGGTTTGTTGTGCCTAGAGAATACTTGAGAAGTTAAAGGATTTAAAGTTGTTACTTCTCCCTCAAGTACTCCTTCTCCAAGTTCTTTTATTATGCACTGCATAACAAACCTTGGATACAACAAAAATTTCTTTTTATCATTTTCATGATGTAAAACCAGTTCATTGAAAAACAGTTTTGATGCCTTGAAAGAAGTTTCATTTATGATGGAATGAAAAATAGGTTGAAAAGTTGAAGGCATCTGATCTATTGACCCAGTTTTAGGACTAAGACACATAATAATATAATGAAATAACAGTTTATATTGTGGGTCAAAATATTTTTTGTAAACTGTTGCTTGTGCCAAAGTACCTTGATAGCCACATTCTGTCATGGTCAGATGAATATCTGAGGTTGGAATATGCTCAGGTGCCTCAGAATCCTTCAAACCAAGCCTGATGCTTAGTGTTTCTGGTGAGATGGCCATCAGTTTCCCTTTTATAGAAGATTTGAGGGAAATCACTTCATTATTCACCGTCACCGTTTCTGAATTTGCCCAGAACTCATTAAGAGTTTCTTCATGAATGGGTGGATCAATGGTGAAAGCATCATAATATTGGGATTTCATGATGAGATCAAGTATCTCATCATACTGGGACCAGGCTTCATCTTTAACAAAGTAGCCTCTTTGGTTGTGTCCCTGTTTTAACACGAGAGCCATGGATGTTTTTGATCGAACAGTGATTTTTAGGTTAGAGAAGGGGTTTTGCTTTGAATTTGAGAGAGAAAGAGGGAATTTTGCTTTTTGAATGGATAAGTGTTGGAACAGGGTATTTATCAGAAGTTTTTAACCGACTAGGTCAAACTTCTGACGAGTGAAAAGTCTGTTTTACCCTTTTAGTCAAACTGCTGAAGAAGAAAGGTTTCTTCATCAGTGGTTTTAGTTTTCTCATCAGCAGTTTCAACTGCTGATGCAGATGACTTTTAAAACACTTCTCTAACTTCTGATTTTCATCAGTAGTTATATCTATTTTGAAAATATCCCATTTTGATGTTTATCAGTAGTTTTCAAAATTTGTTCATCAGAACTTTCTCTTTTCTCAAATTTTTGGTCTTCAGAGGTTTGTGACAGATAAGTATGTAAGTGAAAAATAAAATATGTGCAGAATTAAAAAGTGAAACACTTACAGACTTTCTTCTAAGTTTAACATCCCAAGCATGGATACTAACCTCTGAAAAGTTGTTGAATCAAGGGGTTTGGTGAAAATGTCAGCTATTTGATTGGCTGTTGTGACATGCTTCACCTCAATCTTGCCTTTTTCATAGCAATCTCTTATGAAATGATACCTGATTTCAATGTGTTTAGTTTTTGAAAACTGAACAGGATTTTGAATGATGCTAATGGCAGATTTGCTGTCTACAAAAAGTGGGGTCTTGGTCTCTTTGATTCCATAATCAAGCAGTTGATATTGGAGCCATTGTATCTGTGAAGTACAGCTTGCAGCAGCAATGTATTCAGCTTCAGCTGTTGAAGTTGCCACAGATGTTTGTTTCTTTGATTGCCAGGACACCAGACAGTTTCCTAAGAATTGACAACCACCAGATGTTGATTTTCTTGACATTTTGCAGCCTGCATAGTCACTATCTGAAAAAGCAGTTAACTTGGTATTGCTTGAAGCAGGATACCAAATCCCTAGAGTAGGAGTTCCTTTCAGATATCTGAAGATTCTTTTGACTGCAATTAGATGAGATTCTCTTGGTGCAGATTGGTATCTAGCACAGACACAAGTTGAAAACATGATATCTGGTCTAGAAGCAGTTAGATATAAAAGAGAACCTATCATACATCTATACATGGTTTGATCAATGTGTTTCCCTTGATCATCTGGTTCAACTTGTGTGATTGGTGTCATGGGAGTGGAACATGTTTTACAGTCTTGTAAAGAAAATTTGTTCAATAATTCTTTAACATATTTTGATTGATGTATAAATGTTCCATTTGACTGTTGTTTGATTTGCAGTCCCAAAAAGTACTGCAATTCTCCCATTGTACTCATTTCAAATTTTGATTGCATGAGTTTCTTAAATTCTTCACACAGTTTTGAATTTGTTGAACCAAAAATGATATCATCAACATATATTTGAACAAGTAAGACATGATTTCCAACATGTTTTATGAAATACCAGGCTCTTGGAGCCTGTTTTAGCCCATAAAGAGCTTTGTCAAGTCTGTAAACCCAATCAGGATGAGAAGGATCCTCAAACCCTGGAGGTTGACAGACATACACTTCCTCTTTTATTTTTCCATACAAAAATGCACTTTTGACATCCATTTGATAAACTTTAATGTTGTTGGAAATTGCATAAGCTAAAAATAACCTGATAGCTTCAAGTCTTGCAACTGGTGCAAAGGTTTCATCATAATCAATTCCTTCCTCTTGGGAATAACCTTGTACCACTAGTCTTGCTTTGTTCTTGATGATCATACCAGCCTCATCTGATTTGTTTCTGAAGACCCATCTTGTTCCAATTGGTTGCTTGTTGTCAGGTAAGGGACAGATTTCCCAAACCTGTTGTTTCTTGAATTGAAGCAACTCTTCTTGCATTGCTTGCACCCAATTGTTGTCTTTGAGAGCTTCTTGATACTTCTTTGGTTCCAACTGAGAGATGAATGCTGAGAATAAGCAAAAGTTGGAGAGCTGGTTTCTTGTGAGTACCCCTGATGCAATATCACCCATGATTTGTTCCAATGGATGATCCTTGTGTTCAATCAGTTGTTGTAAACCTGTACTGGATGATGGCTCTACAGGTTCTTCAAATAAACCACTGAGATTGATAATATCTGGTTCAGCTGTTATTTGAACTTCAGGAGTTTTAGGTTCAGCTGAATCAGTAGTTTCAAAATGTTCATCAGTAGTTCCTGAAGTAGAAGCTATTGAAACTTCTGAAGGTTTAATAGTTGATCTTCTGACTGTGTTTGGAGTCCATGGTGCAGGACTATCATCTTCAAATCCTTGAAAACCATTTTGAGGAGGTTTGGATGATTCAACAGTCTTTTCAGGTCCGAAATGAAAACTGTCAAGATCAAATAATTCAGCAGGATCTGCTGGAATAAGAGTGTGTTTTGATTCATTGAACTTGACATTCAGTGTTTCTTCTACTATCCTGGTTCTTGAATTGAAAACTTTGTAAGCTTTTCTCAAAGGAGAATAACCAAGAAAATAACCTGTGTCAACTTTTGCAGCAAACTTAGAGATAGAGTCTTTGATGTTGAGGATAAAACATTGACATCCAAAAGCCCTGAAGAAGGAGATAAGGGGTTTAATGCCATGAAGAATTTCATAGGCAGTCTTGGTATGTCTCTTGTTGATAAGAACTCTATTCTGAACATAACATGCAGTGTTGACTGCTTCAGCCCAAAAATACAAAGGTAGGCCTGAATCAGCTAACATTGTTCTGGCTGCTTCAATTAATGTTCTGTTCTTTCTTTCTACTACACCATTTTGTTCAGGTGTTCTGGGAATGCTGAACTGTCTAACAATCCCTTTAGACAGACAGAATTCATCCAGAGTTTTGTTCCTAAACTCTGTCCCATTGTCACTCCTGATGACTTTGACAGATAGAGAGTATTGCTTCTCTACTTGTAGAATAAAGAACTTGATGATCTCAGCTGCCTCATCCTTGGAATATAAGAAGAAGACCCATGTGAATCTTGAGTAGTCATCAATGATGACCAAGCAGTACTTCTTCTTACCAAGGCTCATGATTTTGACTGGTCCAAATAAGTCCATATGGAGTAGTTGAAGACATGCAGTTGTTTTTGATTCTTCAATAGACTTATAAGAGGACTTATGCTGTTTACCTTTAAGACAGGAAACACAGTGTTCTTTGCACTGATATTCCTTCAAAGGTAGACCTCTGACCAAGCCCATTTTTGTGACTTTATTGATGGTTTTAAAGTTCACATGGCCAAGTCTCCTATGCCAGAGATCATTTTCTGAAGTTGATGCCTTTGAGAAGAAACAGGCAGTTTTGTTCAATACTTTGTCTTTTTCAATGTCCACTGCATAGACATTGCCACATCTTTTGGCAATCAGCAAAGTATGATCTTCAATGATCTTCTCTATCAACTTCTGGCCTTCTGGTGATATGATCTTGCATGCTGTCTTTGTGAAAAAGGAAGAATATCCTTTGTCACACATTTGAGAGACACTTAGCAAGTTGTACTCAAGGTTTTCAACCAGATTGACCTTGTCAAACTGCATTTTGCCTGAGGATACATTGCCATATCCTAGCACATATCCCTTGGCATTGTTCCCAAAGGACACAGATCCTTCTCTTTGACTGATAAAATTGTTTATCAGGTATCTGCATCCAGTCATGTGCATTGAGCCTCCACTATCCACATACCATATGCTATTCAAACCTCTGGAGACTCTCTGCACAAGATAGCAAATTAGTTAGTTTTGGCAACCCAAGCCAGTTTGGCTTTGGGTTTGCTCTTGAGAACAGGTGCAGCTTGTTGTGGACCATTTTTAGTAATCCATGTCTTTTTGGCAATGGATTTGTCATTAAGAACAATGGTGGGTTCTGTTTGGTTTCCACCATCAACTTTGGTCATCAGAAGTTTAACCAGGTTTATCAAATCTTTAACTTCAGCAGTTTGTGAATCTGCTGATGAGTTAGGTGAAACTTCTGAAATTGAACTTTGAGAAGATGACCTTTGTTGAGATAAAGGCTTCTTCTTAGAAAGGGTTTTGTTTGATTGTTGTTTGTTGGGAAAAAAGGTATTTTGAAAATCTTGTTTTATCTGTTTTCCCACAATCAGTTGTTGTCTTTGTTTATTTAACTGATTTACCTTTCTAAATTTACAAAGTTCAGTTATGTGGTTAAACATACCACATATTTCACATGCTTTTGCCTTCTCTTTCCTTTTAGATAGATCAAGAGAGCTGGAAGGCAATTTACTGACAAAATCTGATTTTTGAAATAGGTCATCAGCAGTTTTCAGGGTCTCAACTCCTGATGTAGTTGAAACTGCTGATGGCTTATTGTCAGTAGTTTTAACTTCTGCAGTACTTCCCTTTTTGAGGAAGTTCTGATGGTAGGATGTGCATTCCTCCATATCAGAAGTTTGAATCAATTTCTTCCCATCATTATCAGTTTTGTGGGTGAAATCTGTTGGTGATTCAGTGTGGGTATATCCAATGCCAAACTTAACATTGGCTGCAGTTTGTTTGTTAAGTAACATTTGATACCCTTTACAAGACTCAACCCATTTTTCACAATCAACCTTGGTGTCAGCAAGCTCTTGTCTGACTTTTCCTAGGCTGTCTATCATGGTTTTAATTTGTGCTTCTGTTTCAATGGATTTATCATTTAGTTTGGAAATTTCTTTGTTTTTCAACATGACTTTTCTTTCCAAATCACACTTCATTTGTGTGTATTTTCTTTCCATGTCATTGGATTTGCCTTGTAAATGCACATTGGTTTCTCTAATTAAAGCAAATGATTCTTTGCAAGATTTAGTGCAAAGCTTTAACAGAGATTGTTGTGATACCTGTGTGAGAGCAGAATTTGAAGAGTATCCTTCAAAGGCCATTAAGGCAAAATTCTTTCTGCCATTATCAGGTTCTCCCCAGTTGACATCATAGACCTTATTGTCTGAATCCTGACTGCATTCTGATGTGTCATAAGGAAGACTGCTCCAGTCAACATACCCTGAGGTAAATAAGCTTTGTTGCTGAGGGGGTTGTTGAGTTTGTGCAGGAAGTTGAGCAGTTAGAAATGGAGGCATGAGCTGCTGTTGTTGTTGAGCAGGCATCTGTACATATTGTACTTGTGGCACATATTGAACATTTGGAGCTTGTGCCTGTACAAAATGAGCACTCCCATTAGTTCCATTATTCCTATTGTATGAGGGGTTATATTGATTTCCAGAGGACATTGGTTGGTTATAGCTAGAGCTTCTACACTCTCTAGCAAAGTGTCCCAACTTCTGACACTTATGACATCTCAATTTAGATTTGTCAAAACCAACTTTTGTTGAATTGTTTAGTCCTGGAAATTTCCTTCCTGACCTTTTGTAAAATTTGTTAGTTTTTAAGCTTAACAAGGCCAGTTGGTGCAATATTTCCATTTCTTCTAAGTCATCACTGCTAAAATATTTTAAATCATCCATGATGAAACACATGTTGTCAGCAGTTTGACTTAGTTCCTCATTGTCATATGCTGGGAAAGATCCATCTGATGAGATCCCAGCTGTTATGTCAATGTGGTCAAAAGAACCAAAATTATTAGAACAGGATGGTGAGTCATGTCCTAATAAGGCTGTGCTACCCGGAGTATAGTCATCAGCAGTTTTACCAGATTCTTGCAGCTTTTTCTTTTGATTGATTTCTCTTTCAAAAGTTAATAATTTACCATGTAACCTAGTTAGGTTCAAGGTGTTAAAATCTGAACTGGTTCTGAGGACTATTGAGTAAGTTTCCCATTTTGAAGGTAAAGACCTTAAAAATCTATGTAACATAGACTCAGTTGTATAGGTCTGATTGTTTATTTTTAACTCAGAGATGAGTGAAGAAAATCTTTCAAATTGTTGAGTTAAAGTTTCACCCTCTATGTGAGTAAAAGTTTCATATTGTTGAGCCAAAATTTCTCTTATGTTGGCTATCACCTCAGCAGTTCCTGCAAACTGCTCTTTTAGGCAATCCCACAGCTCTTTGGCACTTTCACAGTGTAAAAGGCCAGCATAAATTTCGTTTGGGAGAGCCATAGCCAACATGGAGAAAGCTTTTGCATCAAGCTCAAACTTTAGGAAATCTTCCTCCGTGTATTCTTTTGGATCCTTTGGTCTTTCAGTCTTACCCTCTGGATCAGTAACAACTGGTTTGTGAGGTCCAAAAACTACAGACCTCCAACAGCCAGTGTTTGTTTGTGAAATTGTATGTGCCAACCTCTTAGACCATATGTTATATTCATTTCTGACTAACATAGGAGGTTTGTTGGCAGATCCAGTATTGTAGGGATCCATTTTTAAGAAGTTTGGATTTGTCAATACTTTCTTAAAGTGATGGATTTAACAAGTGAGCCTTTTATCCTTTTTATTGAATATCAATATTGAGCCTGTGTCTGAATCTCAATTTATTAGATTGATTTTGATCAGATTAACCAGTTGCTCTGATACCAATTGTTGGATCAGTGGCTGTTTATATGAACACTTATGTGTTTATCAGATTTATATAAGAGTTATTAAGCAGCGGAAATATAAGTGTTCAAAGGTCTAAAAGATCACTTTGATGAGGAGTTGTTACTCCCCCTTGACTGAATAATAAATGAGAAACAATAAATGTTCTAAGTACAAAGCAGTAATAGCAGTTTATGTTTCTCAGATGTGAAGTGGAAATTATAAGTTTAAAGCCCGAAGGATTTCAATATAAGTTCAAAGATATTACACAATATCACATATATAAAATAGATGAACAAACTCATCTATTTATAGACTAATGTACTAAACTGTAGTCTGAAGTAATCTAAGATATTTAACAAAGATATTATGCAAAGATAAGGTTACTACAGTCTGTACATTGAAACTTGAAATCAAGACTTTAACAAAACAATATAATAATAAAACTGCTGATCTTCAGTCGGTTAGAAGCTTCTGAATGAAAGTGCTGATGAGTTACAAACTGCTGATGAGTAGTTTGTCTTCAGTAGTTCTTCAGTGAAATGTCTGGTTAGACTTCAGAACTTCTGATGAGTTTTACTCTTCAGTACTTTCTGTTTGTTCTTCAGTACTTCTTCTATTTGTTCTTCAGCAGTTCTATACTTAGGCAGATATGGAAAAGACTAAGGTTATCAAAAGGTGGTTTCTTCAATCCTCTTCGTCCCAACACCGCCTTTATAAAGTGTTGTTCAGTATTCTAGGACCTACAGGACCCGAAAGTCCAATGAGATACCCATTTTAGTTTGTTAATACTATTATTAGGCTTCCCCTTTAAGGATAGGAGATTCCGAGTCCCGTGACTAACCCAGTAAGGGTGTACAAAAGGCTATAAATTTATTTCCAAGAGTAAGAATTTCAGCCTTATAAAGTGTTGTTCAGTATTCTAGGACCTACAGGACCCGAAAGTCCAATGAGATACCCATTTTAGTTCGTTAATACTATTATTAGGCTTCCCCTTTAAGGATAGGAGATTCCGAGTCCCGTGACTAACCCAGTAAGGGTGTACAAAAGGCTATAAATTTATTTCCAAGAGTAAGAATTTCAGCCTTATAAAGTGTTGTTCAGTATTCTAGGACCTAGAGCACCCGAAAGTCCAATGAGATACCCATTTTAGTTTGTTAATACTATTATTAGGCTTCCCTTTTAAGGATAGGAGATTCCGAGTCCCGTGACTAACCCAATAAGGGTGTACAAAAGGCTATAAATTTATTTCCAAGAGTAAGAATTTCAGCCTTATAAAGTGTTGTTCAGTATTCTAGGACCTACAGGACCCAAAAGTCCAATGAGATACCCATTTTAGTTTGTTAATACTATTATTAGGCTTCCCTTTTAAGGATAGGAGATTCCGAGTCCCGTGACGAACCCAATAAGGGTGTACAAAAGCCTATAAATTTATTTCCAAGAGTAAGAATTACCGCCTTTATAAAGTGTTGTTCAGTATTCTAGGACCTACAGGACCCGAAAGTCCAATGAGATACCCATTTTAGTTTGTTAATACTATTATTAGGCTTCCCCTTTAAGGATAGGAGATTCCGAGTCCCGTGACTAACCCAGTAAGGGTGTACAAAAGGCTATAAATTTATTTCCAAGAGTAAGAATTTCAGCCTTATAAAGTGTTGTTCAGTATTCTAGGACCTACAGGACCCGAAAGTCCAATGAGATACCCATTTTAGTTTGTTAATACTATTATTAGGCTTCCCTTTTAAGGATAGGAGATTCCGAGTCCCGTGACGAACCCAATAAGGGTGTACAAAAGCCTATAAATTTATTTCCAAGAGTAAGAATTACCGCCTTTATAAAGTGTTGTTCAGTATTCTAGGACCTACAGGACCCGAAAGTCCAATGAGATACCCATTTTAGTTTGTTAATACTATTATTAGGCTTCCCCTTTAAGGATAGGAGATTCCGAGTCCCGTGACTAACCCAGTAAGGGTGTACAAAAGGCTATAAATTTATTTCCAAGAGTAAGAATTTCAGCCTTATAAAGTGTTGTTCAGTATTCCAGGACCTAGAGCACCCGAAAGTCCAATGAGATACCCATTTTAGTTTGTTAATACTATTATTAGGCTTCCCTTTTAAGGATAGGAGATTCCGAGTCCCGTGACTAACCCAATAAGGGTGTACAAAAGGCTATAAATTTATTTCCAAGAGTAAGAATTTCAGCCTTATAAAGTGTTGTTCAGTATTCTAGGACCTACAGGACCCGAAAGTCCAATGAGATACCCATTTTAGTTTGTTAATACTATTATTAGGCTTCCCTTTTAAGGATAGGAGATTCCGAGTCCCGTGACTAACCCAATAAGGGTGTACAAAAGGCTATAAATTTATTTCCAAGAGTAAGAATTTCAGCCTTATAAAGTGTTGTTCAGTATTCTAGGACCTACAGGACCCGAAAGTCCAATGAGATACCCATTTTAGTTTGTTAATACTATTATTAGGCTTCCCTTTTAAGGATAGGAGATTCCGAGTCCCGTGACGAACCCAATAAGGGTGTACAAAAGCCTATAAAGTTATTTCCAAGAGTAAGAATTACCGCCTTTATAAAGTGTTGTTCAGTATTCTAGGACCTACAGGACCCGAAAGTCCAATGAGATACCCATTTTAGTTTGTTAATACTATTATTAGGCTTCCCCTTTAAGGATAGGAGATTCCGAGTCCCGTGACTAAGCCAATAAGGGTGTACAAAAGGCTATAAATTTATTTCCAAGAGTAAGAATTTCAGCCTTATAAAGTGTTGTTCAGTATTCTAGGACCTACAGGACCCGAAAGTCCAATGAGATACCCATTTTAGTTTGTTAATACTATTATTAGGCTTCCCTTTTAAGGATAGGAGATTCCGAGTCCCGTAACGAACCCAATAAGGGTGTACAAAAGCCTATAAATTTATTTCCAAGAGTAAGAATTACCGCCTTTATAAAGTGTTGTTCAGTATTCTAGGACCTACAGGACCCGAAAGTCCAATGAGATACCCATTTTAGTTTGTTAATACTATTATTAGGCTTCCCCTTTAAGGATAGGAGATTCCGAGTCCCGTGACTAACCCAGTAAGGGTGTACAAAAGGCTATAAATTTATTTCCAAGAGTAAGAATTTCAGCCTTATAAAGTGTTGTTCAGTATTCCAGGACCTAGAGCACCCGAAAGTCCAATGAGATACCCATTTTAGTTTGTTAATACTATTATTAGGCTTCCCTTTTAAGGATAGGAGATTCCGAGTCCCGTGACTAACCCAATAAGGGTGTACAAAAGGCTATAAATTTATTTCCAAGAGTAAGAATTTCAGCCTTATAAAGTGTTGTTCAGTATTCTAGGACCTACAGGACCCGAAAGTCCAATGAGATACCCATTTTAGTTTGTTAATACTATTATTAGGCTTCCCTTTTAAGGATAGGAGATTCCGAGTCCCGTGACGAACCCAATAAGGGTGTACAAAAGCCTATAAATTTATTTCCAAGAGTAAGAATTACCGCCTTTATAAAGTGTTGTTCAGTATTCTAGGACCTACAGGACCCGAAAGTCCAATGAGATACCCATTTTAGTTTGTTAATACTATCATTAGGCTTCCCCTTTAAGGATAGGAGATTCCTAGTCCCGTGACTAACCCAGTAAGGGTGTACAAAAGGCTATAAATTTATTTCCAAGAGTAAGAATTTCAGCCTTATAAAGTGTTGTTCAGTATTCTAGGACCTAGAGCACCCGAAAGTCCAATGAGATACCCATTTTAGTTTGTTAATACTATTATTAGGCTTCCCTTTTAAGGATAGGAGATTCCGAGTCCCGTGACTAACCCAATAAGGGTGTACAAAAGGCTATAAATTTATTTCCAAGAGTAAGAATTTCAGCCTTATAAAGTGTTGTTCAGTATTCTAGGACCTACAGGACCCGAAAGTCCAATGAGATACCCATTTTAGTTTGTTAATACTATTATTAGGCTTCCGTTTTAAGGATAGGAGATTCCGAGTCCCGTGACGAACCCAATAAGGGTGTACAAAAGCCTATAAATTTATTTCCAAGAGTAAGAATTACCGCCTTTATAAAGTGTTGTTCAGTATTCTAGGACCTACAGGACCCGAAAGTCCAATGAGATACCCATTTTAGTTTGTTAATACTATTATTAGGCTTCCCCTTTAAGGATAGGAGATTCCGAGTCCCGTGACTAACCCAGTAAGGGTGTACAAAAGGCTATAAATTTATTTCCAAGAGTAAGAATTTCAGCCTTATAAAGTGTTGTTCAGTATTCTAGGACCTACAGGACCCGAAAGTCCAATGAGATACCCATTTTAGTTTGTTAATACTATTATTAGGCTTCCCTTTTAAGGATAGGAGATTCCGAGTCCCGTGACGAACCCAATAAGGGTGTACAAAAGCCTATAAATTTATTTCCAAGAGTAAGAATTACCGCCTTTATAAAGTGTTGTTCAGTATTCTAGGACCTACAGGACCCGAAAGTCCAATGAGATACCCATTTTAGTTTGTTAATACTATTATTAGGCTTCCCCTTTAAGGATAGGAGATTCCGAGTCCCGTGACTAACCCAGTAAGGGTGTACAAAAGGCTATAAATTTATTTCCAAGAGTAAGAATTTCAGCCTTATAAAGTGTTGTTCAGTATTCTAGGACCTAGAGCACACGAAAGTCCAATGAGATACCCATTTTAGTTTGTTAATACTATTATTAGGCTTCCCTTTTAAGGATAGGAGATTCCGAGTCCCGTGACTAACCCAATAAGGGTGTACAAAAGGCTATAAATTTATTTCCAAGAGTAAGAATTTCAGCCTTATAAAGTGTTGTTCAGTATTCTAGGACCTACAGGACCCGAAAGTCCAATGAGATACCCATTTTAGTTTGTTAATACTATTATTAGGCTTCCCTTTTAAGGATAGGAGATTCCGAGTCCCGTGACGAACCCAATAAGGGTGTACAAAAGCCTATAAATTTATTTCCAAGAGTAAGAATTACCGCCTTTATAAAGTGTTGTTCAGTATTCTAGGACCTACAGGACCCGAAAGTCCAATGAGATACCCATTTTAGTTTGTTAATACTATTATTAGGCTTCCCCTTTAAGGATAGGAGATTCCGAGTCCCGTGACTAACCCAGTAAGGGTGTACAAAAGGCTATAAATTTATTTCCAAGAGTAAGAATTTCAGCCTTATAAAGTGTTGTTCAGTATTCTAGGACCTAGAGCACACGAAAGTCCAATGAGATACCCATTTTAGTTTGTTAATACTATTATTAGGCGTCCCTTATAAGGATAGGAGATTCCGAGTCCCGTGACTAACCCAATAAGGGTGTACAAAAGGCTATAAATTTATTTCCAAGAGTAAGAATTTCAGCCTTATAAAGTGTTGTTCAGTATTCTAGGACCTACAGGACCCGAAAGTCCAATGAGATACCCATTTTAGTTTGTTAATACTATTATTAGGCTTCCCTTTTAAGGATAGGAGATTCCGAGTCCCGTGACGAACCCAATAAGGGTGTACAAAAGCCTATAAATTTATTTACAAGAGTAAGAATTACCGCCTTTATAAAGTGTTGTTCAGTATTCTAGGACCTACAGGACCCGAAAGTCCAATGAGATACCCATTTTAGTTTGTTAATACTATTATTAGGCTTCCCCTTTAAGGATAGGAGATTCCGAGTCCCGTGACTAACCCAGTAAGGGTGTACAAAAGGCTATAAATTTATTTCCAAGAGTAAGAATTTCAGCCTTATAAAGTGTTGTTCAGTATTCTAGGACCTAGAGGACACGAAAGTCCAATGAGATACCCATTTTAGTTTGTTAATACTATTATTAGGCTTCCCTTTTAAGGATAGGAGATTCCGAGTCCCGTGACTAACCCAATAAGGGTGTACAAAAGGCTATAAATTTATTTCCAAGAGTAAGAATTTCAGCCTTATAAAGTGTTGTTCAGTATTCTAGGACCTACAGGACCCGAAAGTCCAATGAGATACCCATTTTAGTTTGTTAATACTATTATTAGGCTTCCCTTTTAAGGATAGGAGATTCCGAGTCCCGTGACGAACCCAATAAGGGTGTACAAAAGCCTATAAATTTATTTCCAAGAGTAAGAATTACCGCCTTTATAAAGTGTTGTTCAGTATTCTAGGACCTACAGGACCCGAAAGTCCAATGAGATACCCATTTTAGTTTGTTAATACTATTATTAGGCTTCCCCTTTAAGGATAGGAGATTCCGAGTCCCGTGACTAACCCAGTAAGGGTGTACAAAAGGCTATAAATTTATTTCCAAGAGTAAGAATTTCAGCCTTATAAAGTGTTGTTCAGTATTCTAGGACCTACAGGACCCGAAAGTCCAATGAGATACCCATTTTAGTTCGTTAATACTATTATTAGGCTTCCCCTTTAAGGATAGGAGATTCCGAGTCCCGTGACTAACCCAGTAAGGGTGTACAAAAGGCTATAAATTTATTTCCAAGAGTAAGAATTCCAGCCTTATAAAGTGTTGTTCAGTATTCTAGGACCTAGAGCACCCGAAAGTCCAATGAGATACCCATTTTAGTTTGTTAATACTATTATTAGGCTTCCCTTTTAAGGATAGGAGATTCCGAGTCCCGTGACTAACCCAATAAGGGTGTACAAAAGGCTATAAATTTATTTCCAAGAGTAAGAATTTCAGCCTTATAAAGTGTTGTTCTGTATTCTAGGACCTACAGGACCCGAAAGTCCAATGAGATACCCATTTTAGTTTGTTAATACTATTATTAGGCTTCCCTTTTAAGGATAGGAGATTCCGAGTCCCGTGACGAACCCAATAAGGGTGTACAAAAGCCTATAAATTTATTTCCAAGAGTAAGAATTACCGCCTTTATAAAGTGTTGTTCAGTATTCTAGGACCTAGAGCACCCGAAAGTCCAATGAGATACCCATTTTAGTTTGTTAATACTATTATTAGGCTTCCCTTTTAAGGATAGGAGATTCCGAGTCCCGTGACTAACCCAATAAGGGTGTACAAAAGGCTATAAATTTATTTCCAAGAGTAAGAATTTCAGCCTTATAAAGTGTTGTTCAGTATTCTAGGACCTACAGGACCCGAAAGTCCAATGAGATACCCATTTTAGTTTGTTAATACTATTATTAGGCTTCCCTTTTAAGGATAGGAGATTCCGAGTCCCGTGACGAACCCAATAAGGGTGTACAAAAGCCTATAAATTTATTTCCAAGAGTAAGAATTACCGCCTTTATAAAGTGTTGTTCAGTATTCTAGGACCTACAGGACCCGAAAGTCCAATGAGATACCCATTTTAGTTTGTTAATACTATCATTAGGCTTCCCCTTTAAGGATAGGAGATTCCTAGTCCCGTGACTAACCCAGTAAGGGTGTACAAAAGGCTATAAATTTATTTCCAAGAGTAAGAATTTCAGCCTTATAAAGTGTTGTTCAGTATTCTAGGACCTACAGGACCCGAAAGTCCAATGAGATACCCATTTTAGTTTGTTAATACTATTATTAGGCTTCCCTTTTAAGGATAGGAGATTCCGAGTCCCGTGACGAACCCAATAAGGGTGTACAAAAGCCTATAAATTTATTTCCAAGAGTAAGAATTACCGCCTTTATAAAGTGTTGTTCAGTATTCTAGGACCTAGAGCACCCGAAAGTCCAATGAGATACCCATTTTAGTTTGTTAATACTATTATTAGGCTTCCCTTTTAAGGATAGGAGATTCCGAGTCCCGTGACTAACCCAATAAGGGTGTACAAAAGGCTATAAATTTATTTCCAAGAGTAAGAATTTCAGCCTTATAAAGTGTTGTTCAGTATTCTAGGACCTACAGGACCCGAAAGTCCAATGAGATACCCATTTTAGTTTGTTAATACTATTATTAGGCTTCCCTTTTAAGGATAGGAGATTCCGAGTCCCGTGACTAACCCAATAAGGGTGTACAAAAGGCTATAAATTTATTTCCAAGAGTAAGAATTTCAGCCTTATAAAGTGTTGTTCAGTATTCTAGGACCTACAGGACCCGAAAGTCCAATGAGATACCCATTTTAGTTTGTTAATACTATTATTAGGCTTCCCTTTTAAGGATAGGAGATTCCGAGTCCCGTGACGAACCCAATAAGGGTGTACAAAAGCCTATAAATTTATTTCCAAGAGTAAGAATTACCGCCTTTATAAAGTGTTGTTCAGTATTCTAGGACCTACAGGACCCGAAAGTCCAATGAGATACCCATTTTAGTTTGTTAATACTATTATTAGGCTTCCCCTTTAAGGATAGGAGATTCCGAGTCCCGTGACTAACCCAGTAAGGGTGTACAAAAGGCTATAAATTTATTTCCAAGAGTAAGAATTTCAGCCTTATAAAGTGTTGTTCAGTATTCTAGGACCTACAGGACCCGAAAGTCCAATGAGATACCCATTTTAGTTCGTTAATACTATTATTAGGCTTCCCCTTTAAGGATAGGAGATTCCGAGTCCCGTGACTAACCCAGTAAGGGTGTCCAAAAGGCTATAAATTTATTTCCAAGAGTAAGAATTCCAGCCTTATAAAGTGTTGTTCAGTATTCTAGGACCTAGAGCACCCGAAAGTCCAATGAGATACCCATTTTAGTTTGTTAATACTATTATTAGGCTTCCCTTTTAAGGATAGGAGATTCCGAGTCCCGTGACTAACCCAATAAGGGTGTACAAAAGGCTATAAATTTATTTCCAAGAGTAAGAATTTCAGCCTTATAAAGTGTTGTTCTGTATTCTAGGACCTACAGGACCCGAAAGTCCAATGAGATACCCATTTTAGTTTGTTAATACTATTATTAGGCTTCCCTTTTAAGGATAGGAAATTCCGAGTCCCGTGACGAACCCAATAAGGGTGTACAAAAGCCTATAAATTTATTTCCAAGAGTAAGAATTACCGCCTTTATAAAGTGTTGTTCAGTATTCTAGGACCTAGAGCACCCGAAAGTCCAATGAGATACCCATTTTAGTTTGTTAATACTATTATTAGGCTTCCCTTTTAAGGATAGGAGATTCCGAGTCCCGTGACTAACCCAATAAGGGTGTACAAAAGGCTATAAATTTATTTCCAAGAGTAAGAATTTCAGCCTTATAAAGTGTTGTTCAGTATTCTAGGACCTACAGGACCCGAAAGTCCAATGAGATACCCATTTTAGTTTGTTAATACTATTATTAGGCTTCCCTTTTAAGGATAGGAGATTCCGAGTCCCGTGACGAACCCAATAAGGGTGTACAAAAGCCTATAAATTTATTTCCAAGAGTAAGAATTACCGCCTTTATAAAGTGTTGTTCAGTATTCTAGGACCTACAGGACCCGAAAGTCCAATGAGATACCCATTTTAGTTTGTTAATACTATCATTAGGCTTCCCCTTTAAGGATAGGAGATTCCTAGTCCCGTGACTAACCCAGTAAGGGTGTACAAAAGGCTATAAATTTATTTCCAAGAGTAAGAATTTCAGCCTTATAAAGTGTTGTTCAGTATTCTAGGACCTAGAGCACCCGAAAGTCCAATGAGATACCCATTTTAGTTTGTTAATACTATTATTAGGCTTCCCTTTTAAGGATAGGAGATTCCGAGTCCCGTGACTAACCCAATAAGGGTGTACAAAAGGCTATAAATTTATTTCCAAGAGTAAGAATTTCAGCCTTATAAAGTGTTGTTCAGTATTCTAGGACCTACAGGACCCGAAAGTCCAATGAGATACCCATTTTAGTTTGTTAATACTATTATTAGGCTTCCCTTTTAAGGATAGGAGATTCCGAGTCCCGTGACGAACCCAATAAGGGTGTACAAAAGCCTATAAATTTATTTCCAAGAGTAAGAATTACCGCCTTTATAAAGTGTTGTTCAGTATTCTAGGACCTACAGGACCCGAAAGTCCAATGAGATACCCATTTTAGTTTGTTAATACTATTATTAGGCTTCCCCTTTAAGGATAGGAGATTCCGAGTCCCGTGACTAACCCAGTAAGGGTGTACAAAAGGCTATAAATTTATTTCCAAGAGTAAGAATTTCAGCCTTATAAAGTGTTGTTCAGTATTCTAGGACCTACAGGACCCGAAAGTCCAATGAGATACCCATTTTAGTTTGTTAATACTATTATTAGGCTTCCCTTTTAAGGATAGGAGATTCCGAGTCCCGTGACGAACCCAATAAGGGTGTACAAAAGCCTATAAATTTATTTCCAAGAGTAAGGATTACCGCCTTTATAAAGTGTTGTTCAGTATTCTAGGACCTACAGGACCCGAAAGTCCAATGAGATACCCATTTTAGTTTGTTAATACTATTATTAGGCTTCCCCTTTAAGGATAGGTGATTCCGAGTCCCGTGACTAACCCAGTAAGGGTGTACAAAAGGCTATAAATTTATTTCCAAGAGTAAGAATTTCAGCCTTATAAAGTGTTGTTCAGTATTCTAGGACCTAGAGCACACGAAAGTCCAATGAGATACCCATTTTAGTTTGTTAATACTATTATTAGGCTTCCCTTTTAAGGATAGGAGATTCCGAGTCCCGTGACTAACCCAATAAGGGTGTACAAAAGGCTATAAATTTATTTCCAAGAGTAAGAATTTCAGCCTTATAAAGTGTTGTTCAGTATTCTAGGACCTACAGGACCCGAAAGTCCAATGAGATACCCATTTTAGTTTGTTAATACTATTATTAGGCTTCCCTTTTAAGGATAGGAGATTCCGAGTCCCGTGACGAACCCAATAAGGGTGTACAAAAGCCTATAAATTTATTTCCAAGAGTAAGAATTACCGCCTTTATAAAGTGTTGTTCAGTATTCTAGGACCTACAGGACCCGAAAGTCCAATGAGATACCCATTTTAGTTTGTTAATACTATTATTAGGCTTCCCCTTTAAGGATAGGAGATTCCGAGTCCCGTGACTAACCCAGTAAGGGTGTACAAAAGGCTATAAATTTATTTCCAAGAGTAAGAATTTCAGCCTTATAAAGTGTTGTTCAGTATTCTAGGACCTAGAGCACACGAAAGTCCAATGAGATACCCATTTTAGTTTGTTAATACTATTATTAGGCTTCCCTTTTAAGGATAGGAGATTCCGAGTCCCGTGACTAACCCAATAAGGGTGTACAAAAGGCTATAAATTTATTTCCAAGAGTAAGAATTTCAGCCTTATAAAGTGTTGTTCAGTATTCTAGGACCTACAGGACCCGAAAGTCCAATGAGATACCCATTTTAGTTTGTTAATACTATTATTAGGCTTCCCTTTTAAGGATAGGAGATTCCGAGTCCCGTGACGAACCCAATAAGGGTGTACAAAAGCCTATAAATTTATTTCCAAGAGTAAGAATTACCGCCTTTATAAAGTGTTGTTCAGTATTCTAGGACCTACAGGACCCGAAAGTCCAATGAGATACCCATTTTAGTTTGTTAATACTATTATTAGGCTTCCCCTTTAAGGATAGGAGATTCCGAGTCCCGTGACTAACCCAGTAAGGGTGTACAAAAGGCTATAAATTTATTTCCAAGAGTAAGAATTTCAGCCTTATAAAGTGTTGTTCAGTATTCTAGGACCTACAGGACCCGAAAGTCCAATGAGATACCCATTTTAGTTCGTTAATACTATTATTAGGCTTCCCCTTTAAGGATAGGAGATTCCGAGTCCCGTGACTAACCCAGTAAGGGTGTACAAAAGGCTATAAATTTATTTCCAAGAGTAAGAATTCCAGCCTTATAAAGTGTTGTTCAGTATTCTAGGACCTAGAGCACCCGAAAGTCCAATGAGATACCCATTTTAGTTTGTTAATACTATTATTAGGCTTCCCTTTTAAGGATAGGAGATTCCGAGTCCCGTGACTAACCCAATAAGGGTGTACAAAAGGCTATAAATTTATTTCCAAGAGTAAGAATTTCAGCCTTATAAAGTGTTGTTCAGTATTCTAGGACCTACAGGACCCGAAAGTCCAATGAGATACCCATTTTAGTTTGTTAATACTATTATTAGGCTTCCCTTTTAAGGATAGGAGATTCCGAGTCCCGTGACGAACCCAATAAGGGTGTACAAAAGCCTATAAATTTATTTCCAAGAGTAAGAATTACCGCCTTTATAAAGTGTTGTTCAGTATTCTAGGACCTACAGGACCCGAAAGTCCAATGAGATACCCATTTTAGTTTGTTAATACTATTATTAGGCTTCCCCTTTAAGGATAGGAGATTCCGAGTCCCGTGACTAACCCAGTAAGGGTGTACAAAAGGCTATAAATTTATTTCCAAGAGTAAGAATTTCAGCCTTATAAAGTGTTGTTCAGTATTCTAGGACCTAGAGCACCAGAAAGTCTAATAAGATACCCATTTTAGTTTGTTAATACTATTATTAGGCTTCCCTTTTAAGGATAGGAGATTCCGAGTCCCGTGACTAACCCAATAAGGGTGTACAAAAGGCTATAAATTTATTTCCAAGAGTAAGAATTTCAGCCTTATAAAGTGTTGATCAGTATTCTAGGACCTACATCACCCGAAAGTCCAATGAGATACCCATTCTAGTTCGTTTATACTATTATTAGGCTTCCCCTATAACGATAGGAGATTCCGAGTCCCGTGACTAACCCAATAAGGGTGTACAAAAGGCTAAAAATTTATTTCCAAGAGTAAGAATTTCAGCCTTTATAAAGTGTTGTTCTGTATTCTAGGACCTACAACACCCGAAAGTCCAATGAGATACCTATTTAATTCATTAATACTATAATTAGGCTCCCCCTATAAGGATAGGAGATTCTGAGTCTCGTGACTAACCCATTAAGGGTGAACAAAAGGCTATAAATTTATTTCCAAGAGTAAGAATTTCAGCCTTTATAAAGTGTTGTTCAGTATTCTAGGACCTACAGAACCCGAAAGTCCAATGAGATACCCATTTTAGTTCGTTAATACTATTATTAGGCTTCCCTTTTAAGGATAGGAGATTCCGAGTCCCGTGACTAACCCAATAAGGGTGTACAAAAGGCTATAAATTTATTTCCAAGAGTAAGAATTTCAGCCTTATAAAGTGTTGTTCAGTATTCTAGGACCTACAGCACCCGAAAGTCCAATGAGATACCCATTTTAGTTCGTTTATCCTATTATTAGGCTTCCCCTATAAGGATAGGAGATTCCGAGTCCCGTGACTAACCCAATAAGGGTGTACAAAAGGCTAAAAATTTATTTCCAAGAGTAAGAATTTCAGCCTTTATAAAGTGTTGTTCTGTATTCTAGGACCTACAACACCCGAAAGTCCAATGAGATACCTATTTAATTCGTTAATACTATAATTAGGCTCCCCCTATAAGGATAGGATATTCTGAGTCTCGTGACTAACCCATTAAGGCTGAACAAAAGGCTATAAATTTATTTCCAAGAGTAAGAATTTCAGCCTTTATAAAGTGTTGTTCAGTATTCTAGGACCTACAGGACCCGAAAGTCCAATTAGATACCCATTTTAGTTCGTTAATACTATTATTAGGCTTCCCCTTTAAGAATAGGAGATTTCGAGTCCCGTGACTAACCCAGTAAGGGTGTACAAAAGGCTATAAATTTATTTCCAAGAGTTAGAATTTCAGCCTTATAAAGTGTTGTTCAGTATTCTAGGACCTACAGCACCCGAAAGTCCAATGAGATACTCATTTTAGTTCGTTTATACTATTATTAGTCTTCCCCTATAAGGATAGGAGATTCCGAGTCCCGTGACTAACCCAATAAGGGTGTACAAAGGGCTATAAATTTATTTCCAAGAGTAAGAATTTCAGCCTTATAAAGTGTCGTTGAGTATAAGGATAGGAGACTCCGAGTCCCGTGACTAACCCAATAAGGGTGTACAAAAGCCTATAAATTTATTTCCAAGAGTAAGAATTACCGCCTTTATAAAGTGTTGTTCAGTATTCTAGGACCTACAGGACCCGAAAGTCCAATGAGATACCCGTTTTAGTTCGTTAATACTATTATTAGGCTTCCCCTTTAAGGATAGGAGATTCCAAGTCCCGTGACTAACACAGTAAGGGTGTACAAAAGGCTATAAATTTTTTTCCAAGAGTAAGAATGTCAGCCTTATAAAGTGTTGTTCAGTATTCTAGGACCTACATCACCCGAAAGTCCAATGAGATACCCATTTTAGTTCGTTTATACTATTATTAGGCTTCCCCTATAAGGATAGGAGATTCCGAGTCCCGTGACTAACCCAATAAGGGTGTACAAAAGGCTATAAATTTATTTCCAAGAGTAAGAATTTCAGCCTTTATAAAGTGTTGTTCTGTATTCTAGGACCTACAACACCCGAAAGTCCAATGAGATACCCGTTTTAGTTCGTTAATACTATTATTAGGCTTCCCCTTTAAGGATAGGAGATTCCGAGTCCCGTGACTAACACAGTAAGGGTGTACAAAAGGCTATAAATTTATTTCCAAGAGTAAGATTTTCAGCCTTAGAAAGTGTTGTTCAGTATTCTAGGACCTACATCACCCGAAAGTCCAATGAGATACCCATTTTAGTTCGTTTATACTATTATTAGGCTTCCCCTATAAGGATTGGAGATTTCGAGTCCCGTGACTAACCCAATAAGGGTGTACAAAAGGCTATAAATTTATTTCCAAGAGTAAGAATTTCGGCCTTTATAAAGTGTTGTTCTGTATTCTAGGACCTACAACACCCGAAAGTCCAATGAGATACCCATTTAATTCGTTAATACTATAATTAGGCTTCCGCTATAAGGATAGGAGATTCTGTGTCTCGTGACTAACCCATTAAGGGTGTACAAAAGGCTATAAATTTATTTCCAAGTGTTGTTCAGCCTTATAAAGTGTTGTTCAAGAGCAAGAATTTCAGCCTTATAAAGTGTTTTTCAGTATTCTAGGACCTACAGCACCCGAAAGTCCAATGAGATTCCCATTTTAGTTCGTTTATCCTATTATTAGGCTTCCCCTATAAGGATAGGAGATTCCGAGTCCCGTGACTAACCCAATAAGGGTGTACAAAAGGCTATAAATTTATTTCCAAGAGTAAGAATTTTAGCCTTTATAAAGTGTTGTTTAGTATTCTAGGACCTACAGCACCCGAAAGTCCAATGAGATACCATTTTAGTTCGTTAAAACTATTATTAGGCTTTCACTATAAGGATAGGAGATTAGGAGTCCCGTGACTAACCCAATAAGGGTGTACAAAAGGCTATAAATTTATTTCCAAGAGTAAGAATTTCAGCCTTATGAAGTGTTGTTCAGTATTCTAGGACCTACAGCACCCGAAAGTCCAATGAGATACCCATTTTAGTTCATTAATACCACTATTAGGCTTCCCCTATAAAGATAGGAGATTCCGAGTCACGTGACTAACCCAATAAGGGTGTACAAAAGCCTATAAATTTATTTCCAAGTGTAAGAATTACAGCCTTTATAAAGTGTTGTTTTGTATTCTAGGACCTACAACACCCGAAAGTCCAATGAGATACCAATTTTAGTTCGTTAATACTATTATTAGGCTTCCCCTATAAGGATAGGAGACTTAGAGTCCCGTGACTAACCCAATAAGGGTGTACAAGAGGCTATAAATTTATTTCCAAGAGTAAGAATTTAAGCCTTATAAAGTGTTGTTTAGTATTCTAGGACCTACAGCACCCGAAAGTCTAATGAGATACCCATTTTAGTTCGTTAATACTATAATTAGGTTCCCCTATAAGGTTAGGAGATTCCGAGTCCCGTGACTAACCCATTAAGGGTGTACAAAAGGCTATAAATTTATTTCCAAGAGCAAGAATTTCAGCCTTATAAAGTGTTGTTCAGTATTCTAGGACCTACAGCACCCGAAAGTCCAATGAGATACCCATTTTAGTTCGTTTATACTATTATTAGTCTTCCCCTATAAGGATAGGAGATTCCGAGTCCCGTGACTAACCCAATAAGGGTGTACAAAGGGCTATAAATTTATTTCCAAGAGTAAGAATTTCAGCCTTATAAAGTGTCGTTGAGTATAAGGATAGGAGACTCCGAGTCCCGTGACTAACCCAATAAGGGTGTACAAAAGCCTATAAATTTATTTCCAAGAGTAAGAATTACCGCCTTTATAAAGTGTTGTTCAGTATTCTAGGACCTACAGGACCCGAAAGTCCAATGAGATACCCGTTTTAGTTCGTTAATACTATTATTAGGCTTCCCCTTTAAGGATAGGAGATTCCAAGTCCCGTGACTAACACAGTAAGGGTGTACAAAAGGCTATAAATTTATTTCCAAGAGTAAGAATGTCAGCCTTATAAAGTGTTGTTCAGTATTCTAGGACCTACATCACCCGAAAGTCCAATGAGATACCCATTTTAGTTCGTTTATACTATTATTAGGCTTCCCCTATAAGGATAGGAGATTCCGAGTCCCGTGACTAACCCAATAAGGGTGTACAAAAGGCTATAAATTTATTTCCAAGAGTAAGAATTTCAGCCTTTATAAAGTGTTGTTCTGTATTCTAGGACCTACAACACCCGAAAGTCCAATGAGATACCCGTTTTAGTTCGTTAATACTATTATTAGGCTTCCCCTTTAAGGATAGGAGATTCCGAGTCCCGTGACTAACACAGTAAGGGTGTACAAAAGGCTATAAATTTATTTCCAAGAGTAAGATTTTCAGCCTTAGAAAGTGTTGTTCAGTATTCTAGGACCTACATCACCCGAAAGTCCAATGAGATACCCATTTTAGTTCGTTTATACTATTATTAGGCTTCCCCTATAAGGATTGGAGATTTCGAGTCCCGTGACTAACCCAATAAGGGTGTACAAAAGGCTATAAATTTATTTCCAAGAGTAAGAATTTCGGCCTTTATAAAGTGTTGTTCTGTATTCTAGGACCTACAACACCCGAAAGTCCAATGAGATACCCATTTAATTCGTTAATACTATAATTAGGCTTCCGCTATAAGGATAGGAGATTCTGTGTCTCGTGACTAACCCATTAAGGGTGTACAAAAGGCTATAAATTTATTTCCAAGTGTTGTTCAGCCTTATAAAGTGTTGTTCAAGAGCAAGAATTTCAGCCTTATAAAGTGTTTTTCAGTATTCTAGGACCTACAGCACCCGAAAGTCCAATGAGATTCCCATTTTAGTTCGTTTATCCTATTATTAGGCTTCCCCTATCAGGATAGGAGATTCCGAGTCCCGTGACTAACCCAATAAGGGTGTACAAAAGGTTATAAATTTATTTCCAAGAGTAAGAATTTTAGCCTTTATAAAGTGTTGTTTAGTATTCTAGGACCTACAGCACCCGAAAGTCCAATGAGATACCATTTTAGTTCGTTAAAACTATTATTAGGCTTTCACTATAAGGATAGGAGATTAGGAGTCCCGTGACTAACCCAATAAGGGTGTACAAAAGGCTATAAATTTATTTCCAAGAGTAAGAATTTCAGCCTTATGAAGTGTTGTTCAGTATTCTAGGACCTACAGCACCCGAAAGTCCAATGAGATACCCATTTTAGTTCATTAATACCACTATTAGGCTTCCCCTATAAAGATAGGAGATTCCGAGTCACGTGACTAACCCAATAAGGGTGTACAAAAGCCTATAAATTTATTTCCAAGTGTAAGAATTACAGCCTTTATAAAGTGTTGTTTTGTATTCTAGGACCTACAACACCCGAAAGTCCAATGAGATACCAATTTTAGTTCGTTAATACTATTATTAGGCTTCCCCTATAAGGATAGGAGACTTAGAGTCCCGTGACTAACCCAATAAGGGTGTACAAGAGGCTATAAATTTATTTCCAAGAGTAAGAATTTAAGCCTTATAAAGTGTTGTTTAGTATTCTAGGACCTACAGCACCCGAAAGTCTAATGAGATACCCATTTTAGTTCGTTAATACTATAATTAGGTTCCCCTATAAGGTTAGGAGATTCCGAGTCCCGTGACTAACCCATTAAGGGTGTACAAAAGGCTATAAATTTATTTCCAAGAGCAAGAATTTCAGCCTTATAAAGTGTTGTTCAGTATTCTAGGACCTACAGCACCCGAAAGTCCAATGAGATACCCATTTTAGTTCGTTTATACTATTATTAGTCTTCCCCTATAAGGATAGGAGATTCCGAGTCCCGTGACTAACCCAATAAGGGTGTACAAAGGGCTATAAATTTATTTCCAAGAGTAAGAATTTCAGCCTTATAAAGTGTCGTTGAGTATAAGGATAGGAGACTCCGAGTCCCGTGACTAACCCAATAAGGGTGTACAAAAGCCTATAAATTTATTTCCAAGAGTAAGAATTACCGCCTTTATAAAGTGTTGTTCAGTATTCTAGGACCTACAGGACCCGAAAGTCCAATGAGATACCCGTTTTAGTTCGTTAATACTATTATTAGGCTTCCCCTTTAAGGATAGGAGATTCCAAGTCCCGTGACTAACACAGTAAGGGTGTACAAAAGGCTATAAATTTATTTCCAAGAGTAAGAATGTCAGCCTTATAAAGTGTTGTTCAGTATTCTAGGACCTACATCACCCGAAAGTCCAATGAGATACCCATTTTAGTTCGTTTATACTATTATTAGGCTTCCCCTATAAGGATAGGAGATTCCGAGTCCCGTGACTAACCCAATAAGGGTGTACAAAAGGCTATAAATTTATTTCCAAGAGTAAGAATTTCAGCCTTTATAAAGTGTTGTTCTGTATTCTAGACCTACAACACCCGAAAGTCCAATGAGATACCCGTTTTAGTTCGTTAATACTATTATTAGGCTTCCCCTTTAAGGATAGGAGATTCCGAGTCCCGTGACTAACACAGTAAGGGTGTACAAAAGGCTATAAATTTATTTCCAAGAGTAAGAATTTCAGCCTTAGAAAGTGTTGTTCAGTATTCTAGAACCTACATCACCCGAAAGTCCAATGAGATACCCATTTTAGTTCGTTTATACTATTATTAGGCTTCCCCTATAAGGATAGGAGATTCCGAGTCCCGTGACTAACCCAATAAGGGTGTACAAAAGGCTATAAATTTATTTCCAAGAGTAAGAATTTCGGCCTTTATAAAGTGTTGTTCTGTATTCTAGGACCTACAACACCCGAAAGTCCAATGAGATACCCATTTAATTCGTTAATACTATAATTAGGCTTCCGCTATAAGGATAGGAGATTCTGTGTCTCGTGACTAACCCATTAAGGGTGTACAAAAAGCTATAAATTTATTTCCAAGTGTTGTTCAGCCTTATAAAGTGTTGTTCAAGAGCAAGAATTTCAGCCTTATAAAGTGTTTTTCAGTATTCTAGGACCTACAGCACCCGAAAGTCCAATGAGATACCCATTTTAGTTCGTTTATCCTATTATTAGGCTTCCCCTATAAGGATAGGAGATTCCGAGTCCCGTGACTAACCCAATAAGGGTGTACAAAAGGCTATAAATTTATTTCCAAGAGTAAGAATTTTAGCCTTTATAAAGTGTTGTTTAGTATTCTAGGACCTACAGCACCCGAAAGTCCAATGAGATACCATTTTAGTTCGTTAAAACTATTATTAGGCTTCCCCTATAAGGATAGGAGATTACGAGTCCCGTGACTAACCCAATAAGGGTGTACAAAAGGCTATAAATTTATTTCCAAGAGCAAGAATTTCAGCCTTATAAAGTGTTGTTCAGTATTCTAGGACCTACAGCACCCGAAAGTCCAATGAGATACCCATTTTAGTTCGTTTATACTATTATTAGTCTTCCCCTATAAGGATAGGAGATTCCGAGTCCCGTGACTAACCCAATAAGGGTGTACAAAGGGCTATAAATTTATTTCCAAGAGTAAGAATTTCAGCCTTATAAAGTGTCGTTGAGTATAAGGATAGGAGACTCCGAGTCCCGTGACTAACCCAATAAGGGTGTACAAAAGCCTATAAATTTATTTCCAAGAGTAAGAATTACCGCCTTTATAAAGTGTTGTTCAGTATTCTAGGACCTACAGGACCCGAAAGTCCAATGAGATACCCGTTTTAGTTCGTTAATACTATTATTAGGCTTCCCCTTTAAGGATAGGAGATTCCAAGTCCCGTGACTAACACAGTAAGGGTGTACAAAAGGCTATAAATTTATTTCCAAGAGTAAGAATGTCAGCCTTATAAAGTGTTGTTCAGTATTCTAGGACCTACATCACCCGAAAGTCCAATGAGATACCCATTTTAGTTCGTTTATACTATTATTAGGCTTCCCCTATAAGGATAGGAGATTCCGAGTCCCGTGACTAACCCAATAAGGGTGTACAAAAGGCTATAAATTTATTTCCAAGAGTAAGAATTTCAGCCTTTATAAAGTGTTGTTCTGTATTCTAGGACCTACAACACCCGAAAGTCCAATGAGATACCCGTTTTAGTTCGTTAATACTATTATTAGGCTTCCCCTTTAAGGATAGGAGATTCCGAGTCCCGTGACTAACACAGTAAGGGTGTACAAAAGGCTATAAATTTATTTCCAAGAGTAAGAATTTCAGCCTTAGAAAGTGTTGTTCAGTATTCTAGAACCTACATCACCCGAAAGTCCAATGAGATACCCATTTTAGTTCGTTTATACTATTATTAGGCTTCCCCTATAAGGATAGGAGATTCCGAGTCCCGTGACTAACCCAATAAGGGTGTACAAAAGGCTATAAATTTATTTCCAAGAGTAAGAATTTCGGCCTTTATAAAGTGTTGTTCTGTATTCTAGGACCTACAACACCCGAAAGTCCAATGAGATACCCATTTAATTCGTTAATACTATAATTAGGCTTCCGCTATAAGGATAGGAGATTCTGTGTCTCGTGACTAACCCATTAAGGGTGTACAAAAAGCTATAAATTTATTTCCAAGTGTTGTTCAGCCTTATAAAGTGTTGTTCAAGAGCAAGAATTTCAGCCTTATAAAGTGTTTTTCAGTATTCTAGGACCTACAGCACCCGAAAGTCCAATGAGATACCCATTTTAGTTCGTTTATCCTATTATTAGGCTTCCCCTATAAGGATAGGAGATTCCGAGTCCCGTGACTAACCCAATAAGGGTGTACAAAAGGCTATAAATTTATTTCCAAGAGTAAGAATTTTAGCCTTTATAAAGTGTTGTTTAGTATTCTAGGACCTACAGCACCCGAAAGTCCAATGAGATACCATTTTAGTTCGTTAAAACTATTATTAGGCTTCCCCTATAAGGATAGGAGATTACGAGTCCCGTGACTAACCCAATAAGGGTGTACAAAAGGCTATAAATTTATTTCCAAGAGTAAGAATTTCAGCCTTATGAAGTGTTGTTCAGTATTCTAGGACCTACAGCACCCGAAAGTCCAATGAGATACCCATTTTAGTTCATTAATACCACTATTAGGCTTCCCCTATAAAGATAGGAGATTCCGAGTCACGTGACTAACCCAATAAGGGTGTACAAAAGCCTATAAATTTATTTCCAAGTGTAAGAATTACAGCCTTTATAAAGTGTTGTTTTGTATTCTAGGACCTACAACACCCGAAAGTCCAATGAGATACCAATTTTAGTTCGTTAATACTATTATTAGGCTTCCCCTATAAGGATAGGAGACTTAGAGTCCCGTGACTAACCCAATAAGGGTGTACAAGAGGCTATAAATTTATTTCCAAGAGTAAGAATTTAAGCCTTATAAAGTGTTGTTTAGTATTCTAGGACCTACAGCACCCGAAAGTCTAATGAGATACCCATTTTAGTTCGTTAATACTATAATTAGGTTCCCCTATAAGGATAGGAGATTCCGAGTCCCGTGACTAACCCATTAAGGGTGTACAAAAGGCTATAAATTTATTTCCAAGAGCAAGAATTTCCGCCTTATAAAGTGTTGTTCAGTATTCTAGGACCTACAGCACCCGAAAGTCCAATGAGATACCCATTTTAGTTCGTTTATACTATTATTAGGCTTCCCCTATAAGGATAGGAGATTCCGAGTCCCGTGACTAATCCAATAAGGGGGTACAAAAGGCTATAAATTTATTTCCAAAAGTAAGAATTTTAGCCTTTATAAATTGTTGTTCAGTATTCTAGGACCTACATCACCCGAAAGTCCAATGAGATACCCATTTTAGTTCGTTAATACTATTATTAGGCTTCCCCTTTAAGGATAAGAGATTGCGAGTCCCGTGACTAACCCAGTAAGGGTGTACAAAAGGCTATAAATTTATTTCCATGAGTAAGAATTTCAGCCTTTATAAAGTGTTGTTCAGTATTCTAGTACCTACAGCACCCGAAAGTCCAATGAGATACCATTTTAGTTCGTTAAAACAATTATTAGGCTTCCCCTATAAGGATAGGAGATTCCGAGTCCCGTGACTAACCCAATAAGGGTGTACAAAAGGCTATACATTTATTTCGAAGAGTAAGAATTTCAGCATTTATAAAGTGTTGTTCAGTATTCTAGGACCTACAACCCCCGAAAGTCCAATGAGATACCAATTTTAGTTCGTTAATACTATTTTAAGGCTACCCCTATAAGGATAGGAGATTCCAAGTCCCGTGACTAACCCAATAAGGGTGTACAAAAGGCTATAAATTTATTTCCAAGAGTAAGAATTTCAGCCTTTATAAAGTGTTGTTCAGTATTCTAGGACCTACAGCACCCGAAAGTCCAATGACATACCCATTTTAGTTCGTTAATACTATTATTAGGCTTCCCTTTAAGGATAGGAGATTCTGAGTCCCGTGACTAACCTAGTAAGGCTGTACAAAAGGCTATAAATTTATTTCCAAGAATAAGAATTTCAGCCTTATAAAGTGTTGTTCAGTATTCTAGGACCTACAGCACCCGAAAGTCCAATGAGATACCCATTTTAGTTCGTTAATACTATTATTAGGCTTCCCCTTTAAGGATAGGAGATTCCGAGTCCCGTGACTAACCCAATAAGGGTGTACAAAAGGCTATAAATTTATTTCCAATAGTAAGAATTTCAGCCTTTATAAAGTGTTGTTCAGTATTCTAGGACCTACAGCACCCGAAAGTCCAATGACATACCCATTTTAGTTCGTTAATACTATTATTAGGCTTCCCCTTTAAGGATAGGAGATTCCGAGTCCCGTGACTAACCCAATAAGGGTGTACAAAAGGCTATAAATTTATTTCCAAGAGTAAGAATTTCAGCCTTATAAAGTGTTGTTCAGTATTCTAGGACCTACAGGACCCGAAAGTCCAATCAGATACCCATTTTAGTTCGTTAATACTATTATTAGGCTTCCCCTTAAAGGATAGGAGATTCCGAGTCCCGTGACTAACCCAGTAAGGGTGTACAAAAGGCTATAAATTTATTTCCAAGAGTAAGAATTTCAGCCTTATAAAGTGTTGTTCAGTATTCTAGGACCTACAGGACCCGAAAGTCCAATGAGATACCCATTCTAGTTCGTTAATACTATTTTTAGGCTTCCCCTTTAGGATAGGAGATTGCGAGTCCTGTGACAAACCCAATAAGGGTGTACAAAAGGCTATAAATTTATTTCCAAGAGTAAGAATTTCAGCCTTATAAATTGTTGTTCAGTATTCTAGGACCTACAGGACCCGAAAGTCCAAGAGATTCCCATTTTAGTTCAATAATACTATTATTAGGCTTCCCCTTTAAGGATAGGAGATTCCGAGTCCCGAGACTAACCCAGTAAGGGTGTACAAAAGGCTATAAATTTATTTCCAAGAGTTAGTATTTCAGCCTTATAAAGTATTGTTCAGTATTCTAGGACCTACAGCACCCGAAAGTCCAATGACATACCCATTTTAGTTCGTTAATACTATTATTAGGCTTCCCCTTTAAGGATAGGAGATTCCGAGTCCCTGACTAACCCAATAAGGGTGTACAAAAGGCTATAAATTTATTTCCAAGAGTAAGAATTTCAGCCTTATAAAGTGTTGTTCAGTATTCTAGGACCTACAGGACCCGAAAGTCCAAGAGATTCCCATTTTAGTTCAATAATACTATTATTAGGCTTCCCCTTTAAGGATAGGAGATTCCGAGTCCCGAGACTAACCCAGTAAGGGTGTACAAAAGGCTATAAATTTATTTCCAAGAGTTAGTATTTCAGCCTTATAAAGTATTGTTCAGTATTCTAGGACCTACAGCACCCGAAAGTCCAATGACATACCCATTTTAGTTCGTTAATACTATTATTAGGCTTCCCCTTTAAGGATAGGAGATTCCGAGTCCCTGACTAACCCAATAAGGGTGTACAAAAGGCTATAAATTTATTTCCAAGAGTAAGAATTTCAGCCTTATAAAGTGTTGTTCAGTATTCTAGGACCTACAGGACCCGATGTAAATGCACTTCTTGTGTGTCCCCAGCTAGATGATAGGTTGAGTCTGTAAATCACTAGCTAGGTCCAAGGGGGAGTCTGTAAGTGCATTATCTGTATGTCCTTAGCTAGTGATAGGTCTCTATAGGTCGTTGGCTAGGTTAATCGAGCAGTTTATGGCTCGTAATCATATACTAGCCTGGTCCAAGGGGGAGTCTGTTAGTACATGATGTCCCTAGGCTAGTATACCTTGGTATTGGACGGTTTCTAGGGTGTTTGGGTGCTTTTATGTGTCGTTTTTGGGGTTGAGATCCTTATGGACGGTTAGGAAGCTATCCCTCTATAGCTAGGGACGGTTAGGCCCTATCCGTGTCCTGGTGCATACGGGATAGCATTCCTATCCGTCTGATGTCTTGCACACGAGTTGTGGGACTATATAAGGACCTAATGATTGCCCTAATCAGTAGAGGTCACATCACACAGCCCCCAAACACCCTTCCCAAGGTCTGAGAGATTGTTTTCGTGTCTGTAAACACCCGAGCTCTGTTTTTAGTAATCGAATCAATCTTTTGACTATTTGGTGTGTGTGTTATCATCTCGTTACCATGGTTTCATTATCGTTTTGATCATTTAGACCTGTTTGGAGGATTCCGCACTCCAAACAAGCAAGCTCGTGATTGTCGGTTGACCCGAGTGTCGATCCTAACAAGTGGTATCAGAGCCGAGGCTCTTATCACGAGTGTTTAGATATCAAAACGAGTCTAAACAGGTGGTTTTTGTTACAAAAAGTTTGGATTTTTATCAAAAACCTGTTAGAAAACTTTGAAACTTTGGGTTTTTCATAAAAACATAATTTTTCAAAATCTAAGTGTGTTTTTACGGATTAAAACGTGTGTTTTTGGTTGGGTTTTGTTCTAAAAGTGTTTTGGAAACATTTATAATCATTTTGGGTGCAAACACAACGTTTTTGGTAAGATTTTGAAGCTAAAATGGGTGTTTTTGTGAAAAAGTTCGTCTCAGACCTGCAGCACACGGATAGCAGAAATTAGAGACGGATAGCCTCCTATCCGTCCCTAGTTAGAGACGGATAGCCTCCTAGTCGTGTGTCTTTGCACACGGATAGCACCTACTCGTGTGTACTTATACACGGATAGCCCTACTCGTGTGTCTCTGCTCACGGATAGCCCTAATCGTGTGCTTAATTCCTACTCGTGTCCTATTTTCCTACTCGTGTGTCCTTGTACACGGATAGCCCCTACTCGTGTGTCCTTGCACACGGATAGCCCTAATCGTGTGTCCTTACACACGGATAGCCCTGTACTCGTGAGTTAAGTGCTGTTAACCATATTTTGACCATTCGTTGACCGTTTTTCAAAACCGAGACTTATGGCAAATCCGTGGGCCCATCTGGAGAGGAAATCAACGTCAGATGCTAGTCAAAGTCGACCGAATCAAACCAGCCAACTTAACAATGTTCAAAACAATCAAGGAAAAGTTGTGGTTTCGGTTACTCCTGCAATTCACTCTGTCTCAGTAAACACGGATGCTGCGAGTGTACTTACTGTGCTTGCTGAGAAAGACCTTGACCAGAAGACACAACTCATGGGAGGTGTTAATGGACAAATTGCGTGTTTTGCTCAACGAGTAGAGACTGTGGTATCAAGAGAAGCGTCAGAGAGTGCTCAAATCTCAGAAGAGAGTACTGATGCAGATTGTTCGACTTCTAGAAAGAGTGAATCAGAAGAGGAAGATATTGATGATCAAAATCCAGAAGTTGGAATTCAAATCAAGCACGGAACTGAACCTATTGTACAAGGGTCTTCCAGGTTTGTCTGTTCTAACTGTGCCAAACTCCAAAGTATGGTTGAAAGGATGTCTGAAAACGACCAGACCCTTACTTGTGATCTAGCTAATTGTATAACTATCAATGAAGTTTTGAAAGCAAATGAAATGGAGCTTAAAAACTTAAATGAAATTTTAATGAAAGAAAATTCTGAGCTTTCTAAAACTCTTGAGGAAGTAAAGAAAGAATTAGCTCAAACAAAATCAGAGTATGAAAAAGCCCAACATAAGCTAGATGGTTTTCAGTTCTCAAAGTTTGTGCTAAATAAAAATGATGTTGATATTAAAAACCAGTCTCAGCAAGAAGAAAATCAAGGACTTGGTTACAATAAACGTTCTGTAAATAGACGGAAAGTGAAATTGAAACCAAAGGCCTTACCGGAGGTAAACCTTGAGGATTCTAATAAAGAATCCCAGGAAACTGAGAAGGCTCAATCAGGTTCACCTAGCTCTATTAAAAATCACATTTTGTGTGAACCTGAATCGGAAAAGAAGCATTTTCAGTTTCCTGAAGGCACAGAAGGGCTGTACATGTTGGTGGGATCTGACAAATTGTTTTCTGATAAAGAGTTTCCTATTAAATATGTTGATCAATCCTTAATTAAACATATTTTTGAGGAAATACCAGTTACTGAAGCTAATATCAGAAAACTAATTGATCAAAAGAAGCATGTTGAACGCAAACCCACCAAACATGTGAATCAACAGAATCGGTCTGGGAAAAATCAAAAGGGTCCCAAGATCAATGAACTCAAGCCCATCAAATCGAAAGGTACTGATCAGATGAGACATTCTCTTCAAAATCATCAAAGAAATTTTTCACCAAGATCATCTGATTATGATTCATATCCGAGTACCTCTCGATTTAGAAGCTCACAAGGGAGCTGTAGCCCTAGACTTTCTCAGGTTAGCTCGAGGCAGTCACGGTATGAACCTCAGTACTATGAAGAGTGGAGGTCATGCTATGAATGTAACGAGGTTGGACACTTGATTGCGAATTGTCCCTATCTGAGAAAATTAAAGGGAAAAGGTCTTAAGCCCCCTAAATACAACAACCAAAGATACAAGACACCTAAACAACAAGTTCAGGTGACACCAAAGAATGTGTAAAAGAAACAAAAGGTTGTTGTTGATGGTGCAAGGCCTAAAGCTGACAAGGCATCAAGCTCAAAGGCCCAACCCAAGGTTGCAAAAACCAAGGGAGGACCAAAAGCAGGTCCAAAGACTAACCAAAGGGCAAAGCCATTGGCTGACCCAAAGGTGAAGTCTCAGGTACCACCCAAATCTGTCAAGCAAAGACCTGTAAAGGATAAGCATGACCAGATTTGGAAGCCAAAAGCAGTTGAAGCACCATCTGTGGGTTTATCCGATTCATTAGCACCATCTACATCAACTGTTGTTAATGTGAAAACACCTACCCCTCATGGTAGATGGATGGAGCTGCCTATGATTGATGACCTAGGCCGACCAGAGATGGTCAAGGCCTGGGTCCCCCTCGAGAACTAATCTTTGAACAAGTGTGCAGGGTGTTCCAGGAGGAACTATCAACAGTCATTTGATTGTTGACAGTGGGGCATCTTAGCACAAAATAGGTGTCATATTGCTCCAGTAAATTCATCAGAATATCTTTGGAGGATATGAAACCTTAGACAATTAAGGAGGGGACTTGTTATTGAAGAAGAATAAAGAAAAGAAGATGCTCGATGAGAATAATTCAAGACTCAGTGTTTTGACTTAACAACGGATGTCAGTAATGAATAAGAGTAGAACCATAAACGCCTTCAGCATCATCCTAATCGCCTATAGCATCCCCAAACCTCCAAAACGCGTATAAACGCCTCCAAACACCCCGAACTACGTCCAAACAACTAATATACTAGCCTAGGGACATCATGTACTAACAGACTCCCCCTTGGACCAGGCTAGTATACGATTACGAGCCATAAACTGCTCGATTAACCTAGCCAACGACCTATAGAGACCTATCACTAGCTAGGGACATACAGATAATGCACTTACATAATTGCCTTCAAGGTGGCGATTAGCCACTCTCTGTAGGCGATTAGCCTTGCCCTATAGGCGATTATGGGGCTAATCGCCTATAGTGAAGGCGATTAGCAGCCCTAATCGCCTGATAGAACTTCATAATCGCCTGCAACATGTCTGACGACTAAAAACACCTATAAATACCACCCTTGACCTCCAAAACATTATTTACACAACCCTAGCCGTCCCATAACATATCTCAACCCACAAACACCCTCTGGAACCCATTTTTACACACAAACAACCATTTCCAAGCTTATTCCATCATCTACTCTTAAATACAAGGTGTGTTCTTCAAACCCAAACCTTTAAATGATTATGTTTTACTCCCTAAATGTCCAGACCTGATTTATAAAGGTTTTTGTCTTTGAAAATCCATTTAAAACCGTTTCTAAACAAACCCACACCTTTACATGTGTTATATGTGTTATATGTGATTAAAGATAGAGTTTTTGGGATCTAATCATGATTGTTTTTGTGTTATTATGATGTTTATAGCTGTTACAAGTTAGTATGATGATGTCCTAGGAGTTTGGATGGTTTTGGTCGTGTATTATGGATACTTGATGTTTTGACCCGTTTGAAGGATTTTTGATGATTTAGGATGATATAGGGTGTGTTGTTGATTGTTTGATGTTAGGGTTTGCTCTAGGATGATGCTAGAACAGTAGGATGCTTTCGGACAACGTGATTATGTGATTAGATCTGGATATTTGCTATTTAGGGCAAGTTATTGCATGTTGATGTGATGTTTTCATGTTAAATTGCTATTTTGGGAAAACGCTCGCATTCGGGACTGTTAGAATGATGAAAACTTAGGGGTTTTGCTTGAAATATGGTTGTTAATATGTTTGGATGATTATTGGGTATTTGCGCACGTTTCGGATCTGATTTGGAGGGTTAAACGCGCGAAAAACCACATTTGCTGCACTATAGGCGATTAGCAATCCTAATCGCCTATGTTATAGGCGATTAGGGGCATAATCGCCTAAGACAAGAGGCTACTCGTGTGCTAGGATGGCGAGTAGCATCCTAATTGCTAGCAGTCCTTGCAATTGTGATCCTAATTGCCTTCATGTCATGCAATTGTGACCCTAATCACTAGTTAAGCCCTGAATTGCATACCACATGACCATAATCGCCTAATATGCATGTGATTAGCCCTAATCACCTAACATAAGTGGCGATTAGCCCTGGTAATTGCCTGTTGACCATCCCTAATCACGTGTTGACTTTCCTAATTGCATGCTAAGTCCCTAATCGCATGAAATGCTGTTGTAAGTGTATTTTAACATCCCGAAACCCGATTTGACACCTAGGAACATGATAGGAACCCCGTGACATGCTTAGTAACATAGTAACACGTGTTCGGACTTGTTCGTACGTTAATTGACCTATGTGATAGAATCGTTGAACTTTAACGCATGTTAAGGACTAAGTTGCATGATTTGTGTATGTTTGAGTATGAGGTGAACACGTGTAGTCTCGGGTCACCAATGGGATGTCGAGTCTTGTACATTTGGTCAGTTTAGCAGTCAACGCATTTTCAAACGAACCTGGTTATGGTCTGGGCATCTAGGGACTAACTAACCTACGGGTTATTAGTCTAAGTACTTGTAACTGTCATATGTTAGGTCGCCGCTTTACGGGGCTAGCATAGCTTGTTGGTTTAAATCACTTTCGAAGTAACGCAACCCAAGGTGAGTTCACGGCCCCTCTTTTATATGTTTTCTTTCGGGGGAGAAACATGCCACGCAATTTAACAAACTCAATGCTTTCGTATAAACATGCAACTCCTTTTGGAAATGCTTTACTCATTTTGAATACGTAACTGTTTTTGGGAAGTAACTTGTTGTAAGCACGCTACGCTTTTGAAACACTTTTGGGAAGTAACACTTTTGGAAAGCAACACTTTTGAATGCAACGCTTTTGAAACACAACTCTTGATTTGCAACACTTTTGTTTACTACACGACGAAACAAGGAGTCCCGGGGGAAACCATGAATGTGCGGGGTAGCACAACGGGGAAATGTGGATAGATCTATTGGGACTGACAAACCCCACCCGACGGCTAGGAGCCGGGCGGGTGCATATTGTCTTTAGTTTAGCAACACAAGCAACTCAAACACGGGCAGCAACTCAAGCAACGCTGTCAGTAATGGTTTCAGCATCACAGTCGTGGTAGTAGTAGGAAACGCTTATTTGTTTGTTTAACACATCTCACGACATGGTATTTTGTGATCAACGCTCAACGCATGGAAACTATTTGTAAACTTAAACCTGTGAACTCACCAGCATTATATGTTGACCCGTTTTTGGCATGATTTCTCAGGTCGCTAAGGTAGCAGCATCTCAGGGCTTAGGCGCACGCGTCTGCACGGCGTCTAGTTTAGGATTCATGTTTTCATATGTTGAACGATTTGGATTACTTTTGGATTTTGGGTTGTAAACAAAGCTTCCGCTATTGTTTAATGGTTTTAAACTTATGTTTTTAAATATGCATGTGTTCATATAGTGTTGTTTATTATGACCGTTGACTTGGATCCTGGTGTGTCACACGCCTCGCGGTAGAACTCCGCACTTGGAAATTTGAGGGTGTGACATATAGGGGAAGCCTAATTATAGTATTAACGAACTAAAATGGGTATCTCATTGGACTTTCGGGTGCTGTAGGTCCTAGAATACTCAACAACACTTTATAAGGCTGAAATTCTTACTCTTGGAAATATATTTATAGCCTTTTGTACACCCTTATTGGATTAGTCACAGGACTCAGAATCCCCTATCCTTATAGGGGAATCCTAATTATAGTATTAACGAACTAAAATTGGTATCTCATTGGACTTTCGGGTGCTGTAGGTCCTACAATACTCAACAACACTTTGTAAGGCTGAAATTCTTACTTTTGGAAATAAATTTATAGCCTTTTGTACACCCTTAATGGGTTAGTCACGGGACTCAGAATCTCCTATAATTATAGGGGAAGCCTAATTGTAATATTAAGGAACTAAAATGGGTATCTCATTGGACTTTCGGGTGATTTAGGTCCTAGAATACTCAACAACACTTTATAAGGCTGAAATTCTTACTCTTGGAAATAAATTTATAGCCTTTTGTACACCCTTAATGGGTTAGTCACGGGACTCGGAATCTCCTATCCTTATAGGGGAAGCCTAATTATAGTATTAACGAACTAAAATGGGTATCTCATTGGACTTTCGGGTGCTGTAGGTCCTAGAATACTCAACAACACTTTATAAGGCTGAAATTCTTACTTTTGGAGATAAATTTATAGCCTTTTGTACACCCTTAATGGGTTAGTCACGGGACTCGGAATCTCCTATCCTTATAGGGGAAGCCTAATTATAGTATTAACGAACTAAAATGGGTATCTCATTGGACTTTCGGGTGCTGTAGGTCCTAGAATACTCAACAACACTTTATAAGGCTGAAATTCTTACTCTTGGAAATATATTTATAGCCTTTTGTACACCCTTATTGGATTAGTCACAGGACTCAGAATCCCCTATCCTTATAGGGGAATCCTAATTATAGTATTAACGAACTAAAATTGGTATCTCATTGGACTTTCGGGTGCTGTAGGTCCTACAATACTCAACAACACTTTGTAAGGCTGAAATTCTTACTTTTGGAAATAAATTTATAGCCTTTTGTACACCCTTAATGGGTTAGTCACGGGACTCAGAATCTCCTATAATTATAGGGGAAGCCTAATTGTAATATTAAGGAACTAAAATGGGTATCTCATTGGACTTTCGGGTGATTTAGGTCCTAGAATACTCAACAACACTTTATAAGGCTGAAATTCTTACTCTTGGAAATAAATTTATAGCCTTTTGTACACCCTTAATGGGTTAGTCACGGGACTCGGAATCTCCTATCCTTATAGGGGAAGCCTAATTATAGTATTAACGAACTAAAATGGGTATCTCATTGGACTTTCGGGTGCTGTAGGTCCTAGAATACTCAACAACACTTTATAAGGCTGAAATTCTTACTTTTGGAGATAAATTTATAGCCTTTTGTACACCCTTAATGGGTTAGTCACGGGACTCGGAATCTCCTATCCTTATAGGGGAAGCCTAATTATAGTATTAACGAACTAAAATGGGTATCTCATTGGACTTTCGGGTGCTGTAGGTCCTAGAATACTCAACAACACTTTATAAGGCTGAAATTCTTACTTTTGGAAATAAATTTATAGCCTTTTGTACACCCTTAATGGGTTAGTCACGGGACTCGGAATCTCCTATCCTTATAGGTGAAACCTAATTATATTATTAACGAACTAAAATGGGTATCTCATTGGACTTTCGGGTGCTGTAGGTCCTAGAATACTCAACAACACTTTATAAGGCTGAAATTCTTACTTTTGGAAATAAATTTATAGCCTTTTGTACACCCTTAATGGGTTAGTCACGGGACTCGGAATCTCCTATCCTTATAGGTGAAACCTAATTATAGTATTAGCGAACTAAAATGGGTATCTCATTGGACTTTAGGGTGCTGTAGGTCCTAGAATACTCAACAACACTTTATAAGGCTGAAATTCTTACTTTTGGAAATAAATTTATAGCCTTTTGTACACCCTTAATGGGTTAGTCACGGGACTCGGAATCTCCTATAATTATAGGGGAAGCCTAATTGTAATATTAAGGAACTAAAATGGGTATCTCATTGGACTTTCGGGTGATTTAGGTCCTAGAATACTCAACAACACTTTATAAGGCTGAAATTCTTACTCTTGGAAATAAATTTATAGCCTTTTGTACACCCTTAATGGGTTAGTCACGGGACTCGGAATCTCCTATCCTTATAGGGGAAGCCTAATTATAGTATTAACGAACTAAAATGGGTATCTCATTGGACTTTCGGGTGCTGTAGGTCCTAGAATACTCAACAACACTTTATAAGGCTGAAATTCTTACTTTTGGAGATAAATTTATAGCCTTTTGTACACCCTTAATGGGTTAGTCACGGGACTCGGAATCTCCTATCCTTATAGGGGAAGCCTAATTATAGTATTAACAAACTAAAATGGGTATCTCATTGGACTTTCGGGTGCTGTAGGTCCTAGAATACTCAACAACACTTTATAAGGCTGAAATTCTTACTTTTGGAAATAAATTTATAGCCTTTTGTACACCCTTAATGGGTTAGTCACGGGACTCGGAATCTCCTATCCTTATAGGTGAAACCTAATTATAGTATTAACGAACTAAAATGGGTATCTCATTGGACTTTCGGGTGCTGTAGGTCCTAGAATACTCAACAACACTTTATAAGGCTGAAATTCTTACTTTTGGAAATAAATTTATAGCCTTTTGTACACCCTTAATGGGTTAGTCACGGGACGCGGAATCTCCTATAATTATATGGGAAACCTAATTATAATATTAAGGAACTAAAATGGGTATCTCATTGGACTTTCGGGTGATTTAGGTCCTAGAATACTCAACAACACTTTATAAGGCTGAAATTCTTACTCTTGGAAATAAATTTATAGCCTTTTGTACACCCTTAATGGGTTAGTCACGGGACTCGGAATCTCCTATCCTTATAGGGGAAGCCTAATTATAGTATTAACGAACTAAAATGGGTATCTCATTGGACTTTCGGGTGCTGTAGGTCCTAGAATACTCAACAACACTTTATAAGGCTGAAATTCTTACTTTTGGAGATAAATTTATAGCCTTTTGTACACCCTTAATGGGTTAGTCACGGGACTCGGAATCTCCTATCCTTATAGGGGAAGCCTAATTATAGTATTAACGAACTAAAATGGGTATCTCATTGGACTTTCGGGTGCTGTAGGTCCTAGAATACTCAACAACACTTTATAAGGCTGAAATTCTTACTCTTGGAAATATATTTATAGCCTTTTGTACACCCTTATTGGATTAGTCACAGGACTCAGAATCCCCTATCCTTATAGGGGAATCCTAATTATAGTATTAACGAACTAAAATTGGTATCTCATTGGACTTTCGGGTGCTGTAGGTCCTACAATACTCAACAACACTTTGTAAGGCTGAAATTCTTACTTTTGGAAATAAATTTATAGCCTTTTGTACACCCTTAATGGGTTAGTCACGGGACTCAGAATCTCCTATAATTATAGGGGAAGCCTAATTGTAATATTAAGGAACTAAAATGGGTATCTCATTGGACTTTCGGGTGATTTAGGTCCTAGAATACTCAACAACACTTTATAAGGCTGAAATTCTTACTCTTGGAAATAAATTTATAGCCTTTTGTACACCCTTAATGGGTTAGTCACGGGACTCGGAATCTCCTATCCTTATAGGGGAAGCCTAATTATAGTATTAACGAACTAAAATGGGTATCTCATTGGACTTTCGGGTGCTGTAGGTCCTAGAATACTCAACAACACTTTATAAGGCTGAAATTCTTACTTTTGGAGATAAATTTATAGCCTTTTGTACACCCTTAATGGGTTAGTCACGGGACTCGGAATCTCCTATCCTTATAGGGGAAGCCTAATTATAGTATTAACGAACTAAAATGGGTATCTCATTGGACTTTCGGGTGCTGTAGGTCCTAGAATACTCAACAACACTTTATAAGGCTGAAATTCTTACTTTTGGAAATAAATTTATAGCCTTTTGTACACCCTTAATGGGTTAGTCACGGGACTCGGAATCTCCTATCCTTATAGGTGAAACCTAATTATATTATTAACGAACTAAAATGGGTATCTCATTGGACTTTCGGGTGCTGTAGGTCCTAGAATACTCAACAACACTTTATAAGGCTGAAATTCTTACTTTTGGAAATAAATTTATAGCCTTTTGTACACCCTTAATGGGTTAGTCACGGGACTCGGAATCTCCTATCCTTATAGGTGAAACCTAATTATAGTATTAGCGAACTAAAATGGGTATCTCATTGGACTTTAGGGTGCTGTAGGTCCTAGAATACTCAACAACACTTTATAAGGCTGAAATTCTTACTTTTGGAAATAAATTTATAGCCTTTTGTACACCCTTAATGGGTTAGTCACGGGACTCGGAATCTCCTATAATTATAGGGGAAGCCTAATTGTAATATTAAGGAACTAAAATGGGTATCTCATTGGACTTTCGGGTGATTTAGGTCCTAGAATACTCAACAACACTTTATAAGGCTGAAATTCTTACTCTTGGAAATAAATTTATAGCCTTTTGTACACCCTTAATGGGTTAGTCACGGGACTCGGAATCTCCTATCCTTATAGGGGAAGCCTAATTATAGTATTAACGAACTAAAATGGGTATCTCATTGGACTTTCGGGTGCTGTAGGTCCTAGAATACTCAACAACACTTTATAAGGCTGAAATTCTTACTTTTGGAGATAAATTTATAGCCTTTTGTACACCCTTAATGGGTTAGTCACGGGACTCGGAATCTCCTATCCTTATAGGGGAAGCCTAATTATAGTATTAACAAACTAAAATGGGTATCTCATTGGACTTTCGGGTGCTGTAGGTCCTAGAATACTCAACAACACTTTATAAGGCTGAAATTCTTACTTTTGGAAATAAATTTATAGCCTTTTGTACACCCTTAATGGGTTAGTCACGGGACTCGGAATCTCCTATCCTTATAGGTGAAACCTAATTATAGTATTAACGAACTAAAATGGGTATCTCATTGGACTTTCGGGTGCTGTAGGTCCTAGAATACTCAACAACACTTTATAAGGCTGAAATTCTTACTTTTGGAAATAAATTTATAGCCTTTTGTACACCCTTAATGGGTTAGTCACGGGACGCGGAATCTCCTATAATTATATGGGAAGCCTAATTATAATATTAAGGAACTAAAATGGGTATCTCATTGGACTTTCGGGTGATTTAGGTCCTAGAATACTCAACAACACTTTATAAGGCTGAAATTCTTACTCTTGGAAATAAATTTATAGCCTTTTGTACACCCTTAATGGGTTAGTCACGGGACTCGGAATCTCCTATCCTTATAGGGGAAGCCTAATTATAGTATTAACGAACTAAAATGGGTATCTCATTGGACTTTCGGGTGTTGTAGGTCCTAGAATACTCAACAACACTTTATAAGGCTGAAATTCTTACTCTTGGAAATATATTCATAGCCTTTTGTACACCCTTATTGGATTAGTCACAGGACTCAGAATCCCCTATCCTTATAGGGGAATCCTAATTATAGTATTAACGATCTAAAATTGGTATCTCATTGGACTTTCGGGTGCTGTAGGTCCTACAATACTCAACAACACTTTATAAGGCTGAAATTCTTACTTTTGGAAATAAATTTATAGCCTTTTGTACACCCTTAATGGGTTAGTCACGGGACTCGGAATCTCCTATCCTTATAGGTGAAACCTAATTATATTATTAACGAACTAAAATGGGTATCTCATTGGACTTTCGGGTGCTGTAGGTCCTAGAATACTCAACAACACTTTATAAGGCTGAAATTCTTACTTTTGGAAATAAATTTATAGCCTTTTGTACACCCTTAATGGGTTAGTCACGGGACTCGGAATCTCCTATCCTTATAGGTGAAACCTAATTATAGTATTAACGAACTAAAATGGGTATCTCATTGGACTTTAGGGTGCTGTAGGTCCTAGAATACTCAACAACACTTTATAAGGCTGAAATTCTTACTTTTGGAAATAAATTTATAGCCTTTTGTACACCCTTAATGGGTTAGTCACGGGACTCGGAATCTCCTATAATTATAGGGGAAGCCTAATTGTAATATTAAGGAACTAAAATGGGTATCTCATTGGACTTTCGGGTGATTTAGGTCCTAGAATACTCAACAACACTTTATAAGGCTGAAATTCTTACTCTTGGAAATAAATTTATAGCCTTTTGTACACCCTTAATGGGTTAGTCACGGGACTCGGAATCTCCTATCCTTATAGGGGAAGCCTAATTATAGTATTAACGAACTAAAATGGGTATCTCATTGGACTTTCGGGTGTTGTAGGTCCTAGAATACTCAACAACACTTTATAAGGCTGAAATTCTTACTCTTGGAAATATATTCATAGCCTTTTGTACACCCTTATTGGATTAGTCACAGGACTCAGAATCCCCTATCCTTATAGGGGATTCCTAATTATAGTATTAACGATCTAAAATTGGTATCTCATTGGACTTTCGGGTGCTGTAGGTCCTACAATACTCAACAACACTTTATAAGGCTGAAATTCTTACTTTTGGAAATAAATTTATAGCCTTTTGTACACCCTTAATGGGTTAGTCACGGGACTCGGAATCTCCTATCCTTATAGGTGAAACCTAATTATATTATTAACGAACTAAAATGGGTATCTCATTGGACTTTCGGGTGCTGTAGGTCCTAGAATACTCAACAACACTTTATAAGGCTGAAATTCTTACTTTTGGAAATAAATTTATAGCCTTTTGTACACCCTTAATGGGTTAGTCACGGGACTCGGAATCTCCTATCCTTATAGGTGAAACCTAATTATAGTATTAACGAACTAAAATGGGTATCTCATTGGACTTTAGGGTGCTGTAGGTCCTAGAATACTCAACAACACTTTATAAGGCTGAAATTCTTACTTTTGGAAATAAATTTATAGCCTTTTGTACACCCTTAATGGGTTAGTCACGGGACTCGGAATCTCCTATAATTATAGGGGAAGCCTAATTGTAATATTAAGGAACTAAAATGGGTATCTCATTGGACTTTCGGGTGATTTAGGTCCTAGAATACTCAACAACACTTTATAAGGCTGAAATTCTTACTCTTGGAAATAAATTTATAGCCTTTTGTACACCCTTAATGGGTTAGTCACGGGACTCGGAATCTCCTATCCTTATAGGGGAAGCCTAATTATAGTATTAACGAACTAAAATGGGTATCTCATTGGACTTTCGGGTGCTGTAGGTCCTAGAATACTCAACAACACTTTATAAGGCTGAAATTCTTACTTTTGGAAATAAATTTATAGCCTTTTGTACACCCTTAATGGGTTAGTCACGGGACTCGGAATCTCCTATAATTATAGGGGAAGCCTAATTGTAATATTAAGGAACTAAAATGGGTATCTCATTGGACTTTCGGGTGATTTAGGTCCTAGAATACTCAACAACACTTTATAAGGCTGAAATTCTTACTCTTGGAAATAAATTTATAGCCTTTTGTACACCCTTAATGGGTTAGTCACGGGACTCGGAATCTCCTATCCTTATAGGGGAAGCCTAATTATAGTATTAACGAACTAAAATGGGTATCTCATTGGACTTTCGGGTGCTGTAGGTCCTAGAATACTCAACAACACTTTATAAGGCTGAAATTCTTACTTTTGGAAATAAATTTATAGCCTTTTGTACACCCTTAATGGGTTAGTCACGGGACTCGGAATCTCCTATCCTTATAGGTGAAACCTAATTATATTATTAACGAACTAAAATGGGTATCTCATTGGACTTTTGGGTGCTGTAGGTCCTAGAATACTCAACAACACTTTATAAGGCTGAAATTCTTACTTTTGGAAATAAATTTATAGCCTTTTGTACACCCTTAATGGGTTAGTCACGGGACTCGGAATCTCCTCTCCTTATAGGTGAAACCTAATTATAGTATTAACGAACTAAAATGGGTATCTCATTGGACTTTAGGGTGCTGTAGGTCCTAGAGTACTCAACAACACTTTATAAGGCTGAAATTCTTACTTTTGGAAATAAATTTATAGCCTTTTGTACACCCTTAATGGGTTAGTCACGGGACTCGGAATCTCCTATAATTATAGGGGAAGCCTAATTGTAATATTAAGGAACTAAAATGGGTATCTCATTGGACTTTCGGGTGATTTAGGTCCTAGAATACTCAACAACACTTTATAAGGCTGAAATTCTTACTCTTGGAAATAAATTTATAGCCTTTTGTACACCCTTAATGGGTTAGTCACGGGACTCGGAATCTCCTATCCTTATAGGGGAAGCCTAATTATAGTATTAACGAACTAAAATGGGTATCTCATTGGACTTTCGGGTGCTGTAGGTCCTAGAATACTCAACAACACTTTATAAGGCTAAAATTCTTACTTTTGGAGATAAATTTATAGCCTTTTGTACACCCTTAATGGGTTAGTCACGGGACTCGGAATCTCCTATCCTTATAGGGGAAGCCTAATTATAGTATTAACGAACTAAAATGGGTATCTCATTGGACTTTCGGGTGCTGTAGGTCCTAGAATACTCAACAACACTTTATAAGGCTGAAATTCTTACTTTTGGAAATAAATTTATAGCCTTTTGTACACCCTTAATGGGTTAGTCACGGGACTCGGAATCTCCTATCCTTATAGGTGAAACCTAATTATAGTATTAACGAACTAAAATGGGTATCTCATTGGACTTTCGGGTGCTGTAGGTCCTAGAATACTCAACAACACTTTATAAGGCTGAAATTCTTACTTTTGGAAATAAATTTATAGCCTTTTGTACACCCTTAATGGGTTAGTCACGGGACTCGGAATCTCCTATAATTATAGGGGAAGCCTAATTATAATATTAAGGAACTAAAATGGGTATCTCATTGGACTTTCGGGTGATTTAGGTCCTAGAATACTCAACAACACTTTATAAGGCTGAAATTCTTACTCTTGGAAATAAATTTATAGCCTTTTGTACACCCTTAATGGGTTAGTCACGGGACTCGGAATCTCCTATCCTTATAGGGGAAGCCTAATTATAGTATTAACGAACTAAAATGGGTATCTCATTGGACTTTCGGGTGTTGTAGGTCCTAGAATACTCAACAACACTTTATAAGGCTGAAATTCTTACTCTTGGAAATATATTCATAGCCTTTTGTACACCCTTATTGGATTAGTCACAGGACTCAGAATCCCCTATCCTTATAGGGGAATCCTAATTATAGTATTAACGATCTAAAATTGGTATCTCATTGGACTTTCGGGTGCTGTAGGTCCTACAATACTCAACAACACTTTATAAGGCTGAAATTCTTACTCTTGGAAATAAATTTATAGCCTTTTGTACACCCTTAATGGGTTAGTCACGGGACTCGGAATCTCCTATAATTATAGGGGAAGCCTAATTGTAATATTAAGGAACTAAAATGGGTATCTCATTGGACTTTCGGGTGATTTAGGTCCTAGAATACTCAACAACACTTTATAAGGCTGAAATTCTTACTCTTGGAAACAAATTTATAGCCATTTGTACACCGTTATTGGATTAGTCACAGGACTCAGAATCTTCTATCCTTATGGGGGAAGCCTAATTATAGTAGTAACGAACTAAAATGGGTATCTCATTGGACTTTCGGGTGCTGTAGGTCCTAGAATACTCAACAACACTTTATAAGGTTGAAATTCTTACTCTTGGAAATAAATTTATGGCCTTTTGTACACCCTTATTGGGTTAGTCATGGGACTCGGAATCTCCTATCCTTATAGGGGAAGCCTAATTATAGTATTAACGAACTAAAATGGGTATCTCATTGGACTTTCGGGTGCTGTAGGTCCTAAAATACTCAACAACACTTTATAAGGCTGAAATTCTTACTTTTGGAAATAAATTTATAGCCTTTTGTACACCCTTAATGGGTTAGTCACGGGACTCGGAATCTCCTATCCTTATAGGGGAAGCCTAATTATAGTATTAACGAACTAAAATGGGTATCTCGTTGGACTTTCGGGTGCTGTAGGTCCTAGAATACTCAACAACACTTTATAAGGCTGAAATTCTTACTTTTGGAGATAAATTTATAGCCTTTTGTACACCCTTAATGGGTTAGTCACGGGACTCAGAATCCCCTATCCTTATAGGGGAAGCCTAATTATAGTATTAACGAACTAAAATGGGTATCTCATTGGACTTTCGGGTGCTGTAGGTCCTAGAATACTCAACAACACTTTGTAAGGCTGAAATTCTTACTCTTGGAAATAAATTTATAGCCTTTTGTACACCCTTAATGGGCTAGTCACGGGACTCGGAATCTCCTATCCTTATAGGGAAAGCCTAATTATAGTATTAACGAACTAAAATGGGTATCTCATTGGA